>NAGG01001058.1:0-21340 GCA_003031705.1 Calonectria naviculata | reverse complement strand
AAGAAAATACTAATTATTAGAAAGTTAAATAAAATTTAATTTAATCCTAAATTAATCTAAATTACTTATTACTTATATAAAGAGTAAATAAAATTAGATCTTTTCTTAGTATTATTACTAAGAAATTATAGCAACTAATAATATATCTAAAATATCCCCATAACAGTAGTCAGGTCATATCTACACAAGAGGATAGTCAGATAACATGGGGGGGTCAATGGTCAGGTTATCAAACACCTCTTTTAGCGCCGAGAACAACCAACAGTTCTCCTGTCCCCGTTTGGTTGATATGCAGCAGTGATACCCCACCATGAAGGTGAAACCCTAGAGCCGTGGATCCTCGCTTATGGACTATTCCGTTGCCTCAACGGCTTGGCGATAACTTATGGGTGCACAAGCTCCGTTTCTTAACAAATCAACGCGGAATTCATCGCTATTTTACATTGTGGCGGAGATTTGCGCAACATGGGATTGTGCCCTGCCGCAATGTATGGGTCTTTACGAAAGACAACAGAGTTCAAAGGTTGAGATTCATCATGCAATTATCATTAAAAACATTTGACTTCCTTAAACTATTGCTCTCCCAGATTTTCCATCTTCGCCGTTGTAACATCACCACGTCTATATTCTCAGCATCTAGAAGATACCCGGCGGAACAGGGCAAGAGGGGCCCCAGCTAGATATATGGACCAACCACTTCAAGCACCGAGTCGGTACACAATCGCATTGTCATCTCTTTCTTCGACACAGCCATATGGGGTCAATTTGTCTGTGGCCGTCGAAGGCTCGCCAATCCATTCCCAAGGGGCATTGCCAAATTTGGTCCGCAAAAACTCCAACACGTCAGGATCAGCGCGAGATTCTGATATTGCGCATTCTCCGCCTTGGATTCGGAGCCCTAGGAGATCCCTCACTCGGGACATGGCGACGTATACTTGACCGCATTCAAAGGCGTTGGTCAAGTTGACTACGGCCCTGCCCAGCGTCATGCCTTGGCTTTTGTGGACGGTGAGGGCCCAGGCGGCCACAAGAGGAATTTGTGTTCGATGTAACAAGCTATATGGCTCGAAATGGCCGACAGGCTTGGTAACGCACCAAGGGTAAATGACCTCCTCGACACCATTATCGAAACGCACTCTGGGCCAAAGATTTGCCACGGCCCGGTTATCTCGGTGTTGAAACATGAATCTCCTGATCTTGCCGTGCCGAAATTCTTTGTAATCTCCCTTGATGCGCCGGTGGTGTGGAAGGTCTTCGTTATGTTTGGTTGCAGCCTGTGGGAGCTCTCTCTCATCAAAACCCCGCCAACCGGAGATCACGCCCCGACTTCCGTTGACTAGTCCTCTCTCTATGTCAAGATTTACCAGAAGTAGAACAGGCATCCCTATACGCAATTTGACCTTAGGTTCTAGTTGTATATCTTTGCAAGCTCTTAGCGTCCGATCATTCTTGTCAACCTCACAGTACTTGTCATGCTTCGGGCGATGGCATTCCTCATAGTGGAAACCATCCACGAATTTGTATTCGATTGTTAAGTTCGGCGGCATTGCTTTGAATTTTTCTTTGTTCATCTCGTCAACGTCTCCCTTAAGGCATAAGATTTGTGGGGCTTGGTCCTCTTCGCTGAAGTTGCATGGATGGTTCAAAAGCATGTCGATTTCTGCTCTTGAAAATTGGAATCCAAACCGAGACTTCTGCAGAATTCTGGCGAAGTCTTGATCAGCTTGACGATAGATCTCTTTCAAATACACGTGAACAAAGTCAAGCTGCTCCCAAGCACGGCTTTTGTAGGCCCACTTGTCCGACGGTGAGTAAGGGCCATGCCCATTATTACAGTAGAACTCGACAGACTCGCCAACATCCATTTCGACCCCGCACTCCATACAGTGCTCGAATGGCTTGACAGGAGGCAGTTGAAGAAAGTCGCCAGTTGTGATAACCTTCATCCCCCCAAATGGAGGGAGGTGGTCAAAAAGAGATGAATGGAGTTCTTCTACAGGGCGTTCTCTTATACCTCGCCAAAAATTCCAATTATTGATAGCTTTTAAACAGATATTCATGCGCTCTAGATGAAAGTGGTCAATCATACTTATCTCATCAATAACGAGCACTGTGGCCTCTCTCATGCTCTTCCTTATCGACTTGCTGTCATATTTCTTCATAAGATCCTTGATGCAGAATCTTTTAGTCTGCGGGGTCCAATTCATGAATGAGAATGTCGTCGTGCCTCCGACTTGAAGGCTAGCGCAGCCGGTGGGTGCAACAACTGCAACATTTACCCCCTTGCTTTCCAGCATCTTCACAGCAGCTTTTAAAACGACCGACTTGCCGCATCCTGCTGCACCGGTGAAGAATACGTTGCGGTTTGTCGTTGCAATTATGTTGATGATATTTCTTTGTTCGTTGCTTAGTGTTGGTGGCGGGGGTTCGTCTCCATAAGCGCCGCTGCTGACCTCATCTTGGTTGGGCTCGTGGTGAAGGGGCCGATTCACATTATGTTCATCGATAGATGTGTGGTTGTCATTGGGTCTGTTAAGGATGGAACTATCCTGCCTTGGCTCATTTTGGCTGGGCTGATGCTGATGGGAGTGATTGACGTTGCGCTCCTCGACGCGTATTTTCTTGACATGGAGTATCTCAACGGAGTCATCATCGCTGGGCTCGACCTTGATGCGCACATTGGCATTGATCTCTTGCAGGACCTTACCCTGGCTCGCGGACGACGGGTTGCGGCCGTGGATGTCCTGAGCAACGGAAGCGACGGGTTCCTTGTCGAGCTTCTTGAAAAAGGACGTCAATTGCGACTGGCCGGATCGGCGATCAGGTAGCTTCTACATGGAAAATGCGTCAGCACTGTCTCTAAGTATTCAACATTGAAGCAGGGTTTTTACTCGTTTGGCAGTCATCTTCGGCAGTTGAGGATTGTTAATTGGGGATGTCACTGCCGTGACGCGACGCGTCCTGTCGTTAATTAGCGCCCTTTTGTGGCTTAGCCCACCCGACACCCCTTGTAGGTATGTGGCTTGGCTGGGCTTGAGGCCAGGTCACCTTTCATGGTAGATGACCAAGTGCAATAATTTGTCATTGCCGCCATCTTCAAAGCGATTCTAATGAATAGTCGTCGCATCATCAGTTCCCCCCAAAATAGCGGGGGGTTTTTAGTTGGCTTGTCTACGCCTGCTTTGTTTCCAGCACGGGTAGAACACAACCACACCGTGACTTGAGATTCCTCAATGCCGTGGTCAAGGATTGAATATCCCCTGCCTCTCAACTTCTACTAGCAGGGAAGATTTATGCCCATTTTTTTAAAGAAATATCTAGTATAGTGTAGTTTCCTCATTTGATTTTACTCACAATTACTCCTCTGTAGTGGTGCTGCATACTTTTGGCTGCACGCCCCGGATTAGGAAACGTAGAAACGTAGTCTTGAGCGTGGTGTATCATGATCAAACAATTCGCACAGTAAAAATTGGAGTGGCTGGCGATTTACTTATGGTATTAAAATTGTAGGTAGAATTAGGCGGCTTCATTGGTTGCTTGGAGATCCAGTATCTAGAACAGCCGAACAAGACAAAGCAAAACTGTCTGAGATGAACATTGATCGTTATTTTGATACAGCCCTGTCTAGAAATTATGAGTGCATCATCTTTTCTGCTTTTTATAAGCATATAAATGGCGACCATTAAGTAAGAGGTAAAATAATTAAGACGTCCTGTGACTACCCTTGGGTGCTTGTTTGATACTCAGGATTCCTTTCTACACATGTTTCTGTGGCTTTGGGTGGAATCAAGATGGGGCTTTAGACATGTTGAAGGACTAGAATGCTTCATCACCTTCTCCATTCGGCCATGTCAAAAGATGTTTCCACCCTCTTATTCTTGTTTGGGAGCCGATGATCCGAAGGCTTCCCAAGCAAATGACGAACGACAAATTGGAAAAATCAGCTGCTCAAACCAAAGAAGAAGACAGTGACTTCCGAATGCGTCCTTATAACAATCCAAAGATCGGGAACTCCATTCGGGTCCGAAGCTACGGGTCTGGAAAGGCCCGTGGAAATATATTTTTGGCTTCGGGTTTAGCTCCTCAAGCACAGTCTCGGCGAGTCAACTTAATATTCGCGGTATCAATCTGACCCGCCCAGCCGCCTGGAGCAATGCACTGTCGCCCAATAAAGAAACAAAACGATGAGAAGTACTTTAATCCTATAGGGCTTTCCAATGTTGGGTTTGCATTTGGAAACTGCCAAACCGAACGGGTGGTTGGGTCGCCGCCTGGATCGTTGACGATTGGAATGTTGGTTGTGGGACCCTTGAAGCCTCGGCTCATAAATTTGGCACGGCTGGGGTCATTTGTACGTGCTAAACTGGTAGATTTAACTTTGAGAGCGGAATTTGTTGCGTTAGGGGCAAAGTCTTGATACAGACTTTCACTAAAAGCCTGCTACTGTGCCAGCCGAGCCTTTCCTGTGGTCGTCGACGAATGGACAATTGCGAGATGGGCTACGGCGTGCTATGAAGCTTTCGAAACCCGACTTAGCCTTTCAATAATGGCATTTTGATGGCTAGGGTTCCCGCAATGGGTGTAGCTCGTGGCGCATGCCGAGATGGTGTATTGTTAGCAACAGGATAGCTTACACGTTGCACATAAAACCCAAGCATCCCCCATTCCAACTTTGTCCAAAATTGTAACCGTACCTACCCTCTCCCAGCCAGGTTCAACCCTACCAAAATCGCGACAGGAAGTGTCAGACTCCGCGGGCATCACAATGGCTGCCATTGAAAACCCCCACACGCTCAGAGAATGGGTGGTCACGACATTTGAGCCCTTGAAAAATGACACCAAACTCCGCTCTGAAATGACGACAGAAAAGGCGGCGAGGGCATTTGTGCAATGGGTCGCCGATCAAGTCGAGGAAAACCGCAAAAAGCTGCTAGACTTTGCCGAGGCCGAAAGGAACGAGCAAGAAGAGCAGTTTCTGACAGCCCTCGCGCTCGACATTGAAGTATTACTGGATCGAATCCATGAAGAAGAGATGAAGGTGGACGTGAAGGGGGATGATCCAGCCAAGTTTATCGAGCACTTCTTGGAGCATTTGCGACGGCATGTTGAAAGGACGGCGGGGATGAACTGGTTCGAAGACCAGAGCATGGAGTGGGAAGCCGAAGCATCATTCGTTTCCCAACTGGTCGGCGGAGGCACTGATGCGTGGGTTTCAAAAGCTGCAGATATACTAAAAAAAGGCGATAACATGACCTCGGAGCGGATACGAAACCGATGGCCCTCATTTTCCGTCTGGTTAAACGAAAAGCTGCGAGAAATTCGAGACGAGTTCTCCAGGGAAGCCTTGTTCAAAAACCAGGTTCTTGCACAGTTTGAGAGCATGACGCGCGATCTTGACTCGGCGATTAATTGCGCCCGAAACGTGACAGGCGAAAGCGTCGCGGAGAAGAAGCCATATGTAAGCCAGCTCGCAAAATTGCAAATGGCCCGTCTGACCAGTGATTTAGGAAGTATGGCTTGGATTGACAGGCCAAAGTGCCAATATGGCCGCCATCGAGGACAGGATGTCGACAGACGAAGATCTGGAAGCCATCCCATGGAAGGTCATTATTGCCGCAACAGAAAAGGTAAATACTCCAAAAAAAAAAAAAAAACCCCCGGGGATTATGTTGATCACAATAAAATCTTGGCTAACCGAATCATGTAGTGGTTGGACGATTATTGGGTATTGATCGCAGCAGTTCGGGACATGTTCACGCGCCCGGGTGTCAGAGAAAGGTTTACCAGCTTCCTGGTGTGGAAGTCAACCGAGGTCAACTTTATCGAGACTTTGGAGGATACCAAGTACAAAGTAGCTGTGAGTATAAATCAAAAGCCATGTTCGCGATACGTGCTAACCGGCCCAGTGTCTTGATGACGCATATAATACGTTGTTGGAGAGAGGAATGGTTAATGGCGACCTTAGTATGGAAGTCAAAGACAAGGTCAATGACTGGTTTCAGTTAACATACAAAAAGATTGAGGAAGCCTTGCAGACGGTTCGTAATGAGTAGAGGCCCAGATATAGCAAAGGCATGATGGATAAGGAGTAGGATAAGATTATTGGGTTCAAGATTTGCAAAGCCGGACTTTTCATTTGTTGGAGCTTGTCATATAGCATTTCCTATTTCAGGCCTCAGGTATCTCGACGAAATTTTAAATGGTTGGTCATTATCTAATATCAAGTTCTCAAAACTGCCCGTACATTCTCACATGAAATTCGGCCACTATTCGGTTCATAAACCAAGAGGGCTGGTATAGAAGTCCGAAATAACAGTGTCTGCTACCAGCCGCCTTGTCACGAATTGATGACGCATGTTTAAGCCAAGTAAATGAAGTTGTGGCCATATCGGTACCAATAAAAAGAGTTTGAATACCACGTGGGACCCTTATCATTTCACTCCGTTTTTAGAAGGAGATGTGGCCGTTTATTTGAGGCTTCAAACGGGCACGACAATGATCGCCCAGAAGGCGAGTACATGTATCATTTTCTACACCTATCTATCTAACACAGAGTTTTAAGCGTCCTAGGAAGGATTTTGCTCATTATTTTTCATGGGATGTGTTTTGCGATCTTATATTTATGGACGGAACAGCAGTAAATCGCTTGGATTAGGTACGGACAGCTGCGCAGCCGGGGTTTTATGCATATTCTCTTGGCAAATCGCCAAAGTTCGGATAATTTCCTACCTTGTCCCTGCGGCTCAGCGGCAGGTTCTTATCTAACCCTGACATCTCCTATTGTGTAAACGAAAGGCTGTATCAGTTCGGCATAAAATAGTGCGGTGCTGCAAAACAAGCCCACTTCGTTTTGCAAACGAGGCAGAGCGAACAGGGCGACAGTGGAGATCACAGCACGTTTACAGTGAGGCCAGACGGTGGAGCTAGAAGGGTTGGTGGTGGAGCTGGACTAGCCCAGCAAGATAAGACGCGCAATCCTGGACCCTTACCGAGGCAATTGCGGAAGGTCACCAAGGTTCTTATCGTCCCTCCTTATCAGCAAGAGCGGGCATACAGATTGCTGGCCCGACGAATTATCTTCAGGGACTCTGGTGGCCGGAAATGCCGGTTCCAACATATGCACAACTGAAGAGCCGCTCCTCACTGCATGGACCACCACATGGCACACATGGCAGGCTAGCTCGACACGGGCAAGCAAAAGTTCCGCTGGACAAGGATCGGAAAACTGTTCCCCCCAAACAATGTGCGCACTAGCTGAAAGGGCGGGGTTAGCTTGTGAGATCTTGGCCGACGAACCAACCCATCCATCATAGGCGAAGGTGAACTAAGTAAAGTTAATTTAGTGTAGATACGGTGAATACGCAAAGTTATGCACGTGCGTCAGCTATGAAGAGCGTATGATCACGGCATGAAACCTGTCAAAGCTTAAGCTCTTGGATAACAATCGCTCTCGGCTTCGGTAATATCATTATGATCGGCCCCCCGGTGCTATGAAACGCCCTATTCTGGGGGTTTTAAATTTGAGTTATCGCGCTATCAGTATTTTCCCTGTTGGTGATTGAAAAATTAAAACTATGTACTCGAAACGGTAAAGCTCCAAAATATTTACTCCTTCTCGATCCATCCATTAACTTCATTGTACTCATCCACCGTTGTGGTACCGTGTAGCACCTCGTATCGCTTCATCTGGCCATCCTTTTCTGTCACATTTCCAGAAATAATGTTTGAGATGCGCTCGCCCACTTCTTGGCCCTCCAACCAAGCCCCCTGCAAAAAGCCAAAGAATTCAGCCGAGTTGGCCTCGCCAGCGAACCAGAGGCGGTCGACGTTGGCGCGAATGTTTTGGTGCTTCTCGAGAGTCATTCCGACGGGCCAATTGCTGTACGATCCAAATGCCCACCTAGAAGTATTGAATTAGTCTTTGTCTAGTGAAAACTGCGTCTTGCGACTTACTCCTCCGTGCTCCATCGAGGATACATAAAATCCGTAGGCTCCGGGATGGTCTTGTCGGGAAACATGGACTGCAGGACTGCGAGAATCTCTGCCTTGGTTGTTTCGTCGGACTGCTGCTCGACCCGATAGGCTTGAGTGGCCACCACAGTTCCGAACAAAATGTTGGAACCCTCAGCGAAACCGGGAGCGCCGAGGTTTTGGAAGAGAGGATAGTAACCGCGGTCCTCGGGGTCGGCGTAAAGGAAGTACTCCTTGTCTTCGGGCCAAAAGGTCTCGTTGAATTGCATGAAAATCTTGGTGTAGGTTCCCATCTGGAATTGCTCGACAGCCTCGCGTTTCCACTTGGGTAGGGTGGGCTTGAATTCAACGACTTCATTTTGTAACACACCGACAGAAAATGTGCAAATAGCAAAGTCAGCCTCGATACAGCTGTCGTCCTTCATAGTGACCTTGACTCCATCCGAGGTGTAATCAACAGCCTTGATAGTTGTGCTGAGCAAGAGTCTTGAGTCATTCTTCTTCAAAAAGGAGTTCGCCTCCTCAACCAGGAGATGGTTGTAACCACGCTGGTCCCACACGAGGTTGCTATCGTCATTGTAGTAGCTGAATGTGGCATTGTTTCCGGCAACACCGAACTGGAAGCCACTCTGCTCCGGAGGCCAAGCGGACTCAAAATCCCAGCCCCACCATTCGGCAGCCTGGTAAATATCAGCACGAGTTTGCGATTTATTAACCAGCATTCAACAATCACTTACCTGTCTGTGCATATCCTTTTTGGGTTTCCAACCCGCGACACTGAGTCCAGCACGGACCGAGGTGTCTTGCAGATTTTCGGTGAGAATGTAGCCGGCATCTTGCGCAGCAATGTTGAATTTCTCATCAAATTCGTCGAAAAGAGCCGTGTAGTCATTTGCACCATCTTGATCATAAGTTGTGATGGAGCTGTAGTTGGCATATGTGCTCTTGATGCCATATTTTTGAGCAAGAGCCCAGATGGGGTTGACGTTGGTTTCCGACGAACCAAGACCCTCAATCCAGTTGGCTCCCACTTCAACCTGGTACGGCGTTCCATCGGCTGACTTGCCAAATGAAACATGCTTCATACGGCCGCCAATGTAATCATTTCGATCAACAATCAAAAAATCGCTGATGGAAGCATTTGTCAGAGCTTGCGCGGCTGTGATGCCGGAAACTCCTGCACCCAGGATTGCAACTTTGGTTTTCTTGCAAACCGCAGCGTTGCCGTCGCGAGGAATGGCAGCAGCTTCTGAGAGGCCAAGAAATAGGCCACAATAAGCCGCCAAGAGCTTGACAGAAGAGGGCGCCATTGTACAAGGTCAAAGCTTCAAGACAGGCAGGACAACCACTGTCAATCTAAAGAGGGGGGGGAAAGTTGTGAGGATTCAGGGTAACCCCAAGAAGATGATTGTGCTCACTTGAAATAAGAAGTTCAATTCTATCTGGACATTCATAGTTTCTTAAGTACTCTAATTATTCGGTGTAAGTAGGTAGATCCTAGACATCGAGAGACATGACCACGATTGTATCCACTCATGCCGGGCGGCCTGAAATTACCGCTTTGCACAGCGGAAAGGCTGGCGAATAAAATGCACAAAACCCAGGCGAACCGCTTTGGGAAGTTGACTAGCAATTTCTCCCGCTGTGGGGATTTGGCCCTTACCAAGTTGAGGCAAAAGATAGCATCCCATCGGAGGCCCGGGTTGGGGGAAGACAGGGGTGCTTGTCCATCTCCCTTAACCTACCGAATGGAGATATTCCCCGCACTCTAGCACGCTCCAACGATGCTTACCCCAGATTTATGGTTGTCCCGATGCACCGAAGAGGGGGGCTCTTGTAGGCCGCTAAGATAATCATCAGCTGACAACCGTGATAACGTCACGATTCCGTGTCTCATTGGGAGAGCTGACCGCGATTTAATTGACCTCGACCTTCTCCTGGACACCCCTGGCAGCAGCTCATCGCCAGAGCACAAAACCCTCGCATCGCCTTCACTCGAGGACCCGGTAACACGCTCCCATGTTTTCAACAAGTTTGCCTTCATCACCAATACCAAAATGAAGGACTCTGCAAACGTTGACGATCTGCAGTTGGCGCAGCTGGGCCATGGCCAGTCCTTCGAGCGGCACTTCAGCCGCTGGACAATGCTAGGCCTGGCATTTGCCATTCTCAACTCTTGGACTGCTCTTGCATCCTCGTTGTCTTTAGCTTTGCCATCTGGCGGGCCTATTGGCATCATCTGGGGACTTGTCACTGCAGGAATATGCAATCTTTCTCTCGCAGCAAGCTTGGCTGAGTTTCTCTCTGCTTGGCCCACGGCTGGAGGCCAGTACCACTGGGTTGCCATGATTGCTCCACAATCACTCAAGGCATCATTGTCTTGGGTGACTGGCTGGGTCAACATGTCCGGATGGGTATCATTGGTTGCAACAAACAGCTCCCTTGCAAGCACGTTGATCATCAACATCATCTCCCTTCTACACCCGACGTACGAGTTCAAGCGCTGGCATCAGTTCCTGATATACCTGGCGATTACCCTTATCGCCTTTACCATTAATGCATTTATGCATTCGATCCTTCCTCGAATCAACGGTTTCGCCCTTATATGGAGTATTGCTGGCTTCTTCATTCTCTCCATCACGCTGCTGGCCTGTGCCGCACCTGATTATGCCACTGGAGAATACGTGTTTGCCACCTTTATCAACACCACCGGCTGGCCCGATGGCATTGCGTGGCTTCTGGGACTTCTTCAGGGAGGCCTGGGCCTGACCGGCTTCGACGCGGTGGCACATATGATTGAGGAGATTCCGGGAGCGGCAGCCGAGGGGCCAAAGATTATGCTTTACTGCCAGTACATTGGCATCTCAACCGGGTTCCTCTTCCTTACCGTGGTGCTATTCGTCTCTGGTGGGATGAAGAACACTAACACCATCATTGAGGCTTCCGCTGGCCCATTGCTGGAGACATTCTACATTGCCACGAATAACAAGGCGGGCGCGGTTTGTCTGCTCATGTTTCCGTTGCTATGCCTTGTCCTTGCTGGAACAGCTGTCTTGACCACTTCATCTCGAATGGTATTCGCCTTTGCGCGCGACGGAGGTCTTCCTGCTTCTCCGCTCTGGTGGAAAGTCCACCCTAAGCTGGGCGTTCCTTTGAATGCCATCTACCTGAACGTCGCCATCGTGGTCGTTTTTGGATGCATCTATCTTGGCTCAAGTGTGGCATTCAACGCGATTATCGCCTCTTCGGTTGTGGCCCTGGGAATCAGTTACGGTATCCCCATCGCCGTAAACCTTGCATATATGCGCACGAAATTGCCTGAGCGGTCGTTTGCTCTGCCACCATGGCTTGGATGGGCTGCAAATGTGATTGGTCTGGTTTACACCATTGTCACAAGTGTCTTGTTTTTGTTCCCACCAGCACTGCCTGTCACTGGAACCTCTATGAATTATTGTGTGGTTGCGTTTGGCATCATCATTGCCATTTCTTTAGTTCAGTGGATTGTGGACGGAAGGAAGAACTACAAGGGCCCCCGTATTACCATCGGCGAGCACGAAATCGAGCTTGAAGAATAAATTGAAAAGTAGATAGAAAATATCACTTCTGTACCATTTGTCTCCATATTGGAGTCGTAAGGCTTCAGCTCATTTTTCATTCTCGGTGTTTTGGTGCTCTAGAAAGGTTGATTATGCTGATAATTCCCAATCGGTATCCTGCATACGGGATGATTTCTCTAATTACGAGCACACCAATGACATCTTGCAGATGCATATCAATTGCGGGTCGATTTGGCCCTTGTCCTTGCATTCGGGCCACTTGGCACTGCGCTAATGTGCTCGATCGGATCAAGAGGATTCGTAGGGTTCGATAGATTTTGATGCGGGACTCGACATAGATTCCTTATCACTGGAGAACTGCGGGAGTGGAACAGTGCGTTATATTAGTCACTAACACTTAATAGCCTATGAAAAAAGAATGTGCTCTTTTTCTTCTGACACTCTGGCCTCGGTAATCTTGCATTATATGATAGTGCGGGGTGAGGACCACAAGCCCATTGTGTGCTCGGCAGTTATCACATATACGTATCCTCAAGAACGATGTAACATTCAACCTATACATCCCTTATAGGTATTAACTACCTAAAATCGGCAGTGGAATATTTATCATCCATAAAGTCTTAAACAATCAGAGCATTTTTCGAGAAGCATCCGATTCGCTGCAGCTAATCCATTTCGGATTCCTCGACCCTTGCATCTAAGTCTAAATTGCATTAGGCCAGGCTTTTAATAACCTTGTCGCTGCTATGTGTCCTTGTTCAATCACCCTCTCAACAAATCCTGTCCAAAAGTCAGCTCAATCAGCATTAGCAATGGATCACCGCGTCAATAATTTCGTAACTAAATAGAAAGAAGTATTTTAGTACATAGCTTGGTCAAGTATGGAACAGGAGACGGCTTTACTGACTAGGCGTACCTCATCAAGATCAGGATTGAGGCTATGAACTAGTTCACGAGCCTTCTTGAGGTCCTTGGCAGCTTCAATATGTTCATTTGAACGGTAGAATGAATGAGTGAATTTCATACTGCCGTAAAGCTCTCGCTACTCCAGCCTCCGTAGTGGATACCCCCCTGGCTGAGCAGAAACGAAACAAAGCAGTGAGTTCATCTTGTGCATCGGGCAATGCTACGTACCTAACATCTAGTTTCTAAGTAATTATTGGCTTCATGAGGACGACGATGGATAGATGCTAGATGTAGGGAGGCACTGCATTTCTCGTCTCGGGGGTACGGCAAAGGCTTCCAGTGTACTATGCCATAGATCTGATGAACAATGCAGGGCCCCATGATACTGTAATCTTCAGCCATGGAAAAGAAAATTGTAACACATGAAAAAATATATCGTTCAAATTTGATCCAAAAAGGACTTTCAGCGCTAATGTGTAGGTGAAAATAAGATCAAGTAGTGAATTGTATATTAAGAGTTTGATGGAATCGATACTCTGAGAGACCCTGCAAAGGTCAGGGAAACACGGAAGCCAGAGAGAAACTATTTAGGAAATATAAAGTACACTCCGTCTAATAGGCATGAATTAGCGGCAATGATAGAATAGTAAACCATACTTCATTTCACGTAAGTTCTGCCCACAATATTGACTGTGCAAAATGGAATAAATTCATATCACATATCACCAAGAATAAACTATATTACGCAAGTTATTTCTGCTTAGAATTTTTCATAAAATCCATTATTCCAAAGTTTGTCAATATCATTGCTTTGGTTAAAAATCCATTCATCAAATTGAACAAAGAAAGAAATGAAAGTGTCTGAGCCAAAAGTATCGTGCAGAATCCGTGCCTATAGTCTCTTTATCAAATGAGCTCCAAATTTGCAACCCGTGCCTTGTTAACAACCGTCCCAAGCTCCGCTGCCGTCAGATTGCGGGCTGTCTTCTCCATTGTAGCCAGAGTTGTATTTCTCTGTTCCTCCCCTCCTTCATTTTTGGAATTACCGACGACATCCTCTGCATTGACATACGGAGTGGTATAATAGTCAATGTGGTCGCGGTAATCGCCCCCTAGCGATCGCGATGATGCTGGAAGAAAAGGCTCCTCGTTGTCTGCCACCTGAACCTTGAGGCATTCCTTAAACTGAACATCAGGCAAGCTCGCGAAGAAGCTGTCATATTTCTCGTCCAGAGCAGTGTCCAGATCAGAAAATACGTCACCTGACTCGGGACAACTGTCATCATCATCACAGCTGCTTTGAAGCACTGTCCATGGGTTGCGACAATTATCGCGCTCACAAGATTTAGTGACCAACAACAATGCATTCAGTCGGTCTATCAGCCGAAGAGTTTCATTTGAAGGATTATTCGACTCATGAGCAAGATTGTTGATCTCGTAGGGATCGGTCTATGCGAGACAAATATTTCAGTATTCAATATGTAGACAAAGTTACTCGGCCAACTCACCAATGTATTGTATAACTCAGTATCACCAGTGCACCACTTGGTGAAGAGCCATGCAGAACTCTCGCCCACAATTCGCAGGGCCTTGTAGCTGTTGTTGCTATTTCCTGACTGTGTTGGCGCCTCCACTACAGATTGGCCCCAGAACTCAATGTTAATGATGTCACGATGCCCAGAGCCTGTGCTGTTTTGCGGGGAATGCCAATCATCTAAGAGACTACGCCCATCTAGGAATACTGGAAGATCGTCACTATCCACGCATGCAATGTCCAAGAACGTTGGGGCTAGATCCAAATGACTGCCTGGAAGTCGCGATGTTTCCCCTTCCGGTACATTAGGGCCCCTAACTATGAAAGGGACATTCGTATCGGTAATATACGGCAAGGTTTTACCGGCGGTGACGCGATGTTGCCCCAAGTGAAACCCGTTATCTGACGAGAGAATGACTGTAATGATATGATTTGTTAGCGCTCGGATATGCTACCTTGACATCGACCTTAGAGTGGGAAGTGAAACCCTTTAGATGATGATATAATAGTGACTCAAAGAGAATAAAGGGAAACTATGGGAAATACGACGTACTGTACGTGTTATTCAGCACTCCCTTTGCGTCTAGAAATTTAACGACATCGTGTACAATTTCATCAACACCTAGCAACGCCTGAATTCGGCGACGGTAGTGAGTATTGATCCGATTAATCTGCGTCGAGTTCAGCTGAGTCAGATCCCTGAGCCACGATGGCTTCATGTCCGTGTATTTTTGAGCTGGATTAAAGCTGTCGTCTTGTGGCGCATCAAGGTCGGTGTACTCATTTTCGTGCCTTGCCAGAGGGACTGGGAAACCGTCGCCATCAGTCCGAACGTGCGGTGCCACAGTGGCGACCGTGAGATAAAATGGCCTATCCTGACTTTCTGTCAAATACTGGAGCCTCGAGAGTCTATGTTTGGTTAAAATGTAATTCATGCGCTACACTTCATTGGAAGAATACACGTACGCTTTTGCACGGAGCACATCTGTCTGATGGTAACCTTGATATAGGACTGGCGTTTCTCCATTCTTCGAGAATAATGGAGTGTTGAAAATGTATACGTATGGATCAACCTGGAGGAAACAATTAATATCTTCCACAATGCGACGTCTAGATGGGTAAGCTCACCAATGCATCAACAACGTCCCATCCCTTCGGGTTGTTTTGATAAAGGGCTCTGTTATATCCATTTAAAAACTTCCCAATGTCTAATTCGAGAAAATATTTGTTAGCTTCAAGTCTATTAAATTTGAAGTGGACTCACATTCGGTGCGGTAGCCAGCATTTCCGAGCCAGAATGGGAGGTAGTTTTCATTTTCGCCCGAGAGACGCCACTTTTGATAATCACCCCTTCACATTTCAACGTTAGTAATACTGTTGCAGTGATCTCATGTGACTACTTGTTCGCAAAACTCACCCTGGATTAACGACGTGGGTTATATTAGTGTTGTGTCCGTGTTGGCCGCGAAACAGCGACGCCCGGCTTGGGCAACAATTTGAAACTGTAGCGAAGTGGTTCGTAAAGGTGGTTCCCTTCTCAATAAGCTCACTCTTGATATTCGGCAGATAATCCAAAGAGTTTAGGTGAAGATCTTGGTCATCTGTGAAGATGAAGACAATATTGGGCCGTTGCGAAGGACAGCTTTCAGCACTATCTGCTGCAAAGCTGCCTCCCAGAAGAACGGCACCAATGCAAAGTCGGAACAAAGAGAACATGACGTCTATTTTCATAGCTATGGAAGAAAAAAGAAAGGAACAGTAAGCCATAATCTAAGCTGAGTATTCCAGGGGATTTTAAACTACCGGTGCTCATTCAGGTGTACACATCATTACCTACCGTGATCTTTCGACGCCCCGCATCGATATGCATCAACCCCCACGTGCAGGTTTTGAATATATATCCTTGTTTAATGTAGGATTAATGGTGGTCATCTCGCCTCCCGGCTTGCAGGTCGTGAGGTCGGTCGCTATCCGCGTTTAATGCCTGATATGCGGAGTCGTTCTCCGCAAATCGGGGAACAAGGATGTTGTTTAACTATTGTGCAATTTGCAACCCAAAGTACATCATCCTGCATTCACCTTCCTATTGGCGCCAATCCCTGCTCAACATATCTGCAGTGCAGTAGTGTCCAGATTTACCAGAATACAACAGCGCGAGACTGCACGTGTGGTTGAGTATCATTTTTGCGCCATAATTGCAACCCAGCTGATCCTTATCAGCCTTCCATCGGACCCCGCACTCCATCAGCCGGCGAATGATAGAACAAGTCGGTTTGGGGGCCATCGCGGTAGTCAGCTGGCTGATTCAGAGTAACCTCTGCCGTCTGGGGGTCTGGGCTTGTGAATGGACCCGGAACTGACGGCAGCCTAGCCTCGCTGACAGATCATTAACAGGCTGAATCAGATTGCTACATTCTCTGAGTTGGCTTCCAAGGAACTTGGCCAGTCATCCCACATCTGCGTTGCCACAATGCATGCCCCTCCTTTTCTGCGCGTGTCCAAACTGAGACATCGGTTGAGCATTGCAACCTTTAGGATACCAGGGGGGAAGATCATGTCATGGCAGCCACCGATCTTGTTCCTCTCATGTTCATTGAATCATGCTCGGCCAAATCTTGAGAGATGATTTAAGTCCGAGGTATTTGGTTAAAGGGACAGCAATGTATTATACAATATAGTAGTTGACCTTCTTTGCATGATTCCCTGTCAATGTCCAATCATGCAGTGTCTACAAGCCAACATCGGTTTCAGTAGAGGTAGCGTGGGATACTTTAACTCACAAGCTTCAATAGAAAATTCAATCTTGGTAAATCAGCATAGCCTTTTTACGAAATTGGATACATGCCGCGATTGAATGCCCATGTGGTCATGATGGATCAATTTAGTCAGATCACACTTATTCGCATGACTTCTGCATCAAGGAACGACCTGGAAAACTCATACAGGCTGAATAAGATAACATCAGGCTGTGTTGTTTAATTATACATGTTATCCTGTTAATCGTAATCTTTACATCATTGAGTCTCCTTGTTCTTCTCCTCCATCGCATCTGGAATCACTCAATTCGCCTAATTGACTGTGAAAACAATGAATGACTAGGAACATGAATCTAGAGAAACAAGACCGAATCATGCATTTCAAACTAAGAATCAAATCCATTTCTTCGTTGCCCTCACAACGGTCCACACCTTCGTGTCAGCACCCTCGGCTCAATGCTAAGCCTTGGCGCATGAATGATCGGCTCGATCTCATAATGGTGTGGGCGGGCGCAGCATGTCTGCTAACTTAGTTAGCGTGGCCAACTACAAACAATTGGGAGTATAGTAAAGTGCGGGGTGATGTAAACTTATATTCATGGCGCTCTCCAAGCACCATCAATGGTGCAAAACACCTAGCTCGCAGAAAACTGGAGTCGGTGAGCCAGACCAATGCTCCATCGTCATTAGCAGCTTCGGCAGCTTCGAAATAGTATCCCCTAGGGCGATGGATATTTTATGCATTCCGACGTCTCCGAAAGTCAACAAACTACAATAACACACCATTCGTTGCCTCGGTTTCAGCCCCCGAGAAAAACATCTTCACTCCAGCAGTAATGGGACAACTCAGCCATGCGTCTGACGTGAGGACCGAAGCAGGAAATTTGCAGCGAAATCCAGAATTGAATTTGAGCGATAACAAATACATGTTGGTACAATACAAGGTTTCCAAATCCTTCAAAACATTGCGCCAACTACCTATTAATCCGATGGGTATCTATCTAACCGTCTACTGAAGATACAAAGGGAATCATAGAGCCTAGAATAAAAACCGACACCCAACAACCAAAGACCAAACCAAATAAAAAAAAAAAAGACCCAACCATTTTTACCAATCCAATAAATAGTTTACAGAAACTCAAATGCGGTTTGTGAGAGCAATCCCGGGCGAGGCGGGTCGCTCGAGTTCGAGGCGCTTCATGACCTCCTCCAATCCCGACTTGGTGACGGGGCCGCCCGTCGAGGTGTGTCTCTTGTGCTTGCTGGTGACGCTCATCTTGCGCGGTCGCGCGTGGTCATCGGGCGACTTCTTGTCGTGTGTCGAGACAGACGAGATGGAGGACGAGGTGGAGTGCAGAGACGCAGAGCTGAAGTAGGACGAAGATCGCGAAATCGTGGAGCTGGGCGTCGAAGAAGTGGGCGACGTGGGCGAAAAGGCGTGGTCGGCAAGCTCGGACAAGGTTTCCTTGGGGGTCCTTCGCTTATCGGGCATCTTGCCCAGAGATCGCTGCCACCAGCTCTTGTTGTGCTCGGGCAAGCAGAACTCGACGATCTCGGGGAGAGCCTGCTCGACCCTGTCCATCTTGTCCTCTGCCAAAACCAGGGGGCAGTGTTTGGCGCCAACCTCGAGGAGCGCGGCGGCGACGTACGCCTCGCGCTTCTTGTTGACCGGGTTCTCGTGAAGACCGCACTCGTCCATCTTGAAGACGAGCAAATCCTCCAGCGACACGTAGGGAAGCGTTTCGGGGCGGTCTCGGGCCGGTCGAGCGGCGTCAGGGAGATAAGGGCAGAGCCAGTCGGGAATGAGCTTGACCTTGATTTCCCAACCGCTTGTGTGTCGGTAGACGATCTCTCCCGATCTCTCCGTCAGAGGGCTCATGGGATGGCCCACGATCTCCTTTCGCACCCGACCGGGCGACGAAGACTTGCTGACGACCAGGTCGATGCTCTAAAAAAAAAATCTACTGTCAGGCTACCAGTGCTATAAAAACAAGACGAAAAATATCCTCGTGGAACGTACTGTAATGTGGTCGTATTTGGGCAAATACTTGCGGACGGCGAGGTCGCCAATGACGGCCAGTCGCGTATTTTCCAGGCCGCGCGTGCTGCTAATGAGCTGCACGATGTGGGAAGCCGCCTGCTCCAGCTGGGCGAAGCTTGGTGGCGCCATGACTCTCTGTTGATCTCGACTTGGGTTGGCTGGATCCGTTGGCCGCAGAGGTCGCTCAGCTGGAGCCTGCTCGTGCAGTTACTCCCGTATATTAAGTATTAGGAAAGTCTTTGATAGTCGAGGGGAACACCAACAACCGGGCGAAAATTTTCCTCAATTATATACCACCATATCTTATTTGCCACGGTCAATAACATTGGCACCCAAATGTGCCCAACTGGGGAAATCCGAGACTAATGCCAGGGGCTGGAGCCACTAAGGAGCCTGTGTTCTAGACGCAATCTTAGAGTCCAGGCATTACCCTAGTCAGCTGAAAGCCTAAACAGTCATACTCAGCCTAATTCATGCGAAAAGAAGGAAGGCATAAGCAGGAAAAAGCAAGCATGACGTCAAGAGCCGTCGGAGAGAGGCTACCACTCGGCCGGTGCTGTTAGCCGATCAAAAAGGTACCATCCGATGCCTTCTAGAAGTTCGAGCTCGAGGATATCGACGCTGTGGAGAGCCGCGTTACATTGGCCCACCCTGTCAAAATATCGGGAAAAGGTGTGTTAGCCTATTGGTGCGACATTTCCCGGGCGCAATACGGGGTTTAAACAAAACATGCCAGCCAATAGTGGTAACACGGTCGCCGGGAACAGCAACCAACGCCCGGGGATTAAATCCCAATGCGGGCAATAGCTGCTGGCCGTGTTCAAATCCGGTTTGTTCCTCGTCCGGACCGGGTACAGGGTGCGCGACCGGCGAGAATTACGAAGCACAAATGATCCGATCTTCCATAAGAGAATAGATAAAGACAATGGGACGGAGAAGAGCAGATCGTGCAAAAAAGAAAAAAGAACGGAAGATAGATTAATTAATAAAAAACCCGTCCCTGGAATCCGTCGTCGCGGGTGCTGGTTGGCAAGGGGTCAATTTACCCCGCTATGCCACAAAATGGCTAGGGCTGGACGAAAGGGTGCAATTAATTACGGGCATTGAAGACCAAGGTACCAACCCTCCTCGTTCCGATCGGGTTTAATGCCCATTATCGTCAATATCTGTGGGATAATGAAACACGAGAAAGATGCTCTGACAGCTGGTTCTGCGGGCGTTTTTTTGCTTTGGCAGAGCAGTGCGGCCTTCTCGAACAATCCGTCTCGGAACTGAAACTCGAGCTGGGCATCGACGCTCGGAATTGATCAAAACTCAAACACTGGTTTGATTCGGAGAAAGACAGCGCGCTAAATATTTTCCACTATGCTACCACGAATATTCTTTTCTGGAAATACAGCATCTAGCCGCCTCTCCCGATAACTTTTCTACACACAAAACTACAGCTCTTCTCGTTGTTCCCTACAATCGGCTAATAATCCTCCAGGAAATCTCCGTCCAGTTCCAACGCCGCCCACGCCAGACACTAATCATCGCAACACAACGTAGGATCTCAAAACGAAAACAGCACAGTGGCTCGGCACTGCATAAGGCGAATACACTTGATTCGGGCGTATTGATCACCATAAATGTCGATTTGGATTAGGTTGTTGGGCACATACAGCCGCTTGTCCACAATCGTTTGTGCTCGCTTCACCTTTTAGTCACTAGGTTATTCATCACAGTGAGATTATTGCCAGAATTTGCACTGCGTATTAGCAGAGTGCACATTCCCTTTTGCCTAATGCAATGGTAATTTGGCATTATTATAGAAGGTGTTTGATAAAATCTTTTGGATATCAGTGCTGCGGCCGATACAACATGCTTCAGCTATTGGGGCCGGTAATCGGCCCAGTGCCAGGCGGCTAGATCGCAGAATTGAACACATGCCCTCTATTGAATTATTTATGTAAAAACTTTTCGTAGATAACAATACGACCATGGCGGCTCGAGATTCTCGCAATATTTCCTGAGTGAGTTTTGGATCTGTAATGATTCCCACCCTATACCATCATCATAAATCTTCCCCGGGCATCAACTACTCAATAGAATACCATCACACATATTCACTTTCAAAGAGGAACTCTGAATTGAGTATACTGAGTTTTTCTAGTAAAACATTGGAGGACACATCAGTTGCATCCTTGAACGGCACTGAAATCAAAATTAATGTCATACCCTCTATTTTATTGCCACAAGAATTTGTGGGCATAGCTTTTTCTACAGAAACATAAATACCAGGTCTTTTGGTTTAAGTATATTATTCAAAAAGTAGCTGAAAATATTGCTATGGGTAAGTCCTGGGGTCACTGGATGACGTAGTTAAGGTCATAGTAAGGGTAGTAGCTGCTAGGGGTCTTGTTATTATAATAATGATTGTTATTCTGTCTATTCTAGCTAAATAAGGCCCCTTTTAGTATTTAGAAGAGAGTTATATAATGCTCTTAATCTTATTTCTTACTATATTTATATTAAGCACCTAGCTAGTGCCTTAGGCCTTAATAATTATAATCCTTTTAGTTAATTTAATATTTTA
>NAGG01001057.1:0-16427 GCA_003031705.1 Calonectria naviculata | reverse complement strand
TCGGGAGTCGGGTACCCACCCCCCCCAAGCCGCGCGCCCTCTCCCGCCCGCCTGTCCGCGAGATGGAATTTCCGTCGCGGCCAAGACTTTTTGATTGCTAAGCAGCATGATGGAGAAGAGCTCCTCCGCCCCCAAGATGTCATTCTACCCCGCCATCATGGAAGCTCTCGACTGACTTTGAACACTACCAACCCCACTTTGCAGCCGCGCCCGCCCAATCCGTTTGCAGCTCTGCGCCGTGCGTGATGGGAGGGAGCTTTGCGAGACGGAACGCAGGGTGCCGTGGCTGGGGGCCATGAGCCCGGATATATAGAACTTGTTTATGAGCCGGCTGCTTCCGAGGTCGCAGTCGCCAATTGAAGCTGCGTATGTCATAGTAGAGGTGGTAGCATGTCCCTGCCGACTCGGGTGTGGCCATCAGCCTCTCGCTCGCTTTATAAGCTATCCAGGTCCCCCTCTGCCTGTGCCGTCTCATTGTCCAAGCCCTTTGCTGCTGCTGCTATTCCAGTTATTGTTGCTCCGCTTCAACATCGCAGATCCATCGTCACCATGGCCCCCATCCCCGCAACCATGAAAGCCGTCCAGATCTCGGAGAACGGCGGCGTCGAGGTCCTCAAGTACAACGACGTGCCCGTGCCCAAGGCCGGCGAGGGCCAGATCCTCGTCCGCAACGACTTTGCCGGCGTCAACTACATTGACACCTACTACCGCTCCGGCCTGTACAAGGCGCCCCATCTGCCGCTGACGCTCGGCCGCGAGGGCGCCGGCGAGGTCGTCGAGGCCCACCCGTCCGTCACCTACATCCCCGTCGGCGCCCGCGTCGTCTTCATGGGCAACTACGGCACCTACGGCGAGTACAGCGCCGTGGCCGCCAAGGACGCTGTCATCATCCCCGACGGCGTCTCCAACGAGAAGGCCGCCGCCTCCCACCTGCAGGGCCTGACGGCCTGGACCCTGATCCGTGAGGCTGGCGAGGTGAAGCCCGGCCAGTGGACCATTGTCCACGCCGCCGCTGGCGGTGTCGGCAGCCTGCTGGTGCAGATGCTGCATGCCGTGGGAGCCAAGACGATTGGCACCGCCAGCACCGAGGAGAAGCTTGCGCTGGCCCGCAAGAACGGTGCCGACTACACCATCAACTCCAACGACGACGTCGTGGCCAAGGTCAAGGAGATTACCGGAGGCCACGGTGTCGACGTCATCTTTGACGGCGTTGGCAAGGCCACTTTCGATGCCGACATTGACATGATTGCGCCCAAGGGCATCCTCATCTCCTTTGGCAACGCTGTAAGTCGACTTGAAACATGTGAAGAGTGACGTAAAAAGAAACTAACAGACATAGTCCGGCGCCGTCCCGCCCGTCAACATCCTCCGCCTCACCCCCAAGGGCATCAGGCTAATGCGACCCACCGTCAGCGTCTATACCGGGAACCGCGAGAGCCTGGAAAAGTATTGCAACGAGCTCTTCGACATGATCACATCCGGCAAGCTGGACATTGCCGTGCACGAGGTGTACCCCCTCAAGGAGGTGGCGCGCGCCCACCAAGACATTGAGGGACGAAAGACGACGGGCAAGCTGCTCATAAAAGTGTAATTAGATTCTAATCCTTATATTTTTTGGTCTGCTTTTACTTTCTTTCTTTTTTGCCTTCTTTTTTAATGCTGCTACGTGTCTAAAATAAATGTCATGGATTTTCTCAATCGCTCCTATGTCCAAACATTTTACGCTAATGGCCCGGCCAGGTTCCAGGGCGTGAAGAGACCAGCTCGCATTTGATTTAGGCCTTGGCCTTGGCGGCGTCCACGAGCTCCTTGGGAGGCTCCTGGCGGTAGCCCTTGGGGTTGTTCTTGACCCAGTGCCACAGGTCCTTGCAGGCCTCCTCCATGGTGAGCTCGGTCTTCCAGTTGAGCTCCTCGTTGGCGAGCTTGGGCTGGGCAGTGAGGTTGAGCACGTCGCCCTGTCGTCGGGGGTGGACCTCGTAGGGGAGGTCGCGGCCGACGACGGAGCTGAAGGCCTTGATGATCTCGTAGACGGTGCTGCCACGGCCGGAGCCAAGGTTCCAGGCCTTGACACCGGGCTTGTTCTCGCGGAGGTAGTTGAGGGCGACGAGGTGGCCACGGGCAAGGTCGAGGACGTGGATGTAGTCTCGGATGGCAGTGCCGTCGTGGGAGTCGTAGTCTAGAGAATATTAGCACCGATTGCACAGCCATGAGCTTCCATCTTGCTTACCATCACCAAAGACGAGGAGCTTCTCGCGCTCGCCGGTAGCGACCTGGCCCAGGAGGGGCAGCAGGTTGTAGGGAACACCCTGGGGGTCCTCGCCCATCACACCACTGGGGTGGGCACCGCAGGGGTTGAAGTATCGGAGCAGAGCACCGTTCCACTGGGCAAAGGGCTTGTCCTCCTTCTTGAGGTTGTCGCGCTGAGCGTTGACAAAGTCGGTGATGACGTCTTCAATGATGGCCTTGGTGCGGCCGTAGGTGTTGGTGGGACCCCGGGGGCAGTGCTCGGGGATGGGGATCATGTCGGGGAAGCGAGTGGCATCGCCGTAGACGGTGGCGGAAGAGGAGAAGACAATGTTGGTGACATTGTTGCGCTGCATGGAGCGGAGGAGGGCAATGCTGCCGCCGACATTGACGCGGTAGTACTCCAGGGGAATGACGCCAGACTCTCCGACAGCCTGAAAGATGTGGTGTTAGCTCTGTTGGCTCCATTGGACACTAATTGGAGATGTCTCACCTTGAGGGCAGCAAAGTGAATGACACTGTCGATGGTGGGGTGCTTGGCAAAGACGTCGTCGAGGGCCTTCTCGTCGGTCACGTCGACCTTGTAGAAGGCGGGGCGGCGACCGCAGAGGAGCTCAATGCGGTCCAGAGCTACCTCGGACGAGTTGTACAAGCTGTCGACAATGACGACATCGTAGCCGTTCTCGAGGAGGGTGAGGGTGGTGAAGGAGCCAATGTAGCCCGTACCACTGCAGAGCAAAAAAATCGTCCACGGTCAGCAAAGGGGTCATTCCGGGTAAAAGCGCAGCCCAGGACAGATCAAGCGGCATTGCGCTCGCTCAGGACTCTGGCGCGGACAAAGGAAGGTGGGGGTGGGGTGGCGCTGGAGAGCATTCCAGGCGAGGGGGGATTGGCAGCGTACCCAGTGACGAGGACCGTTCCGACAGGCATGGTGAGAGTCTTTGTTACGTTGATGTGAGGTGAGGGTTGCGGTGAGGATTTGGAGAAGGCAGAGAGAGCTGAGGGAGGGTGGTGTTGGAGTTGTTAAGGTAACTTATTGCGGGGAGCCAGGTGAGGCCAGGAGGTGTGGCGGGGCACTTTTCTGCGCTTGGAGGGGAACGGGCGGCACCCAATAAAAGAGGATACGAGAGCACACCCACTGCGGCTGACGGACGATGGAGTGAGGCGTGAGCTGTTTACGATAGACGAGATGGATTAGGCAAGTGAGACGAGTGAGCAGGAAGAAATCAAGACGAGGCGAGGCCACTCTGCTCAGCGAGAGAGGGGATTTAATTATACACTCTGTTGCTCCTGAGACGGGACGAGATGAACCAGGGCGCTCACTGGACACGGTGTTAATGGCATGGGATTTGCCCATCCTGCTGGGTACCTGTACTAAATCTGTGACAGGAAAGTTACGGGCCAACCAGCCATCCGCATTTGACATGATCTGCTTGACGAATTTCAGAAGCACGGTCAATTAAGATGACGAGCGCTTCCCTGCACAGCTACGTAACATGCGTGGCGGGCTCGCGCGGCGGGGGAGGGGCCCTGTCTCTTTTTTTTCTTCCCTCCTCCCAGGCTTGGGTTGGGCCCACGAGGGGATTTCACACGCTTACCGTTTGCCAAGGCACTCTTAAATTTAGCTCCCAGCCCGTTTAGATTACGTGCGTCAAGCTACTCGCCCGTCGGGAACAAGGACAAGGAAACAAACACATAAAGAGAGGGCAACGTGTATCTGTGCAGCCTCGCTCGCACTTGCAGCTGATCGGCTTGGATACCGGCCTGAGGCAATTGCTGCACCAATTGTTCGACTTGTAAAAGCGACGGTGTACGGATCGGCACTCTTCCCCCGATTTTCTGCTTTTTTCCCGATCCCCCTCGGCAAGGATTCAGAGACAGAGGCTTGCAGTGCTCATGCTTGCATTGGCTGCCACATACCACCCTCTGATTGTGCATGTACATGGCGCCGCCGCGGTTTGAAAAGGCGAATCAAATGCCTGTAGGTTTTTATAAAGTCCAATTGATTCAATTTTTATCCCAAATTTGCTGGCTACATGACTGCTTTCAGTTTCCGCACCAAAACGTCGCCCAAGATGCAACTCTTCAAGATGCGCCGCTTCCCAAACATCGCCCAACCACGTGACCACGCCTCTTCCCCAGCCACTTGATTTGCGCCGCCTAATCCTCGGCGCGCCTCGCGTCTCGCGGCCGCCATCGCCAAAAACACACTCGCACCAGCATCGCCAGGATATCGCCAGGAACGGAATTTCTTTTCAGCTGTCTCTTCGGGCCCCCGGTCATTGGCCTTTCGCGGAAACCAAAGTCTTTGAATTGGGCCCGGCTCTGCGACTCTTTGTCCCCCCAGCCCAAGTCGCGTTTTGTTGCGCACGGTTGAAGTTTTTTGCTTGCTTGCAGGTCACTCCCGCACACCGGAAACACGCCCGCCAACAATCGCTCCCAAGATGCCCTTTGTCTGCATGCGCGCGCGCCTCAACTTTTAGCTCGACAACTCTGCAAGGGAGCTCGGCGCATAGGAAATAATCCCCCGCCATTGACTGCCACGCCCGGGATGAAACCTATTCGCCATTTATCCTCGCCCACGTATTGTCACTGCCCACGGAACGCCGTGGATGCGCACGCCGCCTTTTTGGTCCCGTCACGCTTTCAACCGTGAGAACCACTGTTTGACCCCTTGCTCACGCGATCCCTTTGGAGGGACGGGTTGCACCAACCTTTCATGACAGCAACAACGGAATTTGTTTCTTTATTTTCACAGCCCAGGGAGCCGCTGTCTCGTTGTTCATCTCATCGCACTGCTCACTCACTCTCTCACTCACCCTCTTACCCACTCTGAACACCCCACAACCACAATGCCACCGCGAGCTTCCACGGTTAGACGCAGTGCTCGATTCTCCAGCAGGGATCCGGAGCCGCAGCCCTCTCAGGACAAGCCGGGAATTTTTGTGAGGCCGCAGCTGCCGGCCTTGACCGGGACCCCAAGTTCGAGAAGGCAGTACACGTATGGATCTGAAGTCGAGCCACCGCCTCGGCCAGGAAGTGGGTTTCAGCGCATGGATCTCAGCAGCGCCGTCAACCAAGCTCTTACTAAGAACAAGGAGACTGGTGTATTTGTACGGCCGCAAAGTGTGCTATCAAGAACCACCAATCATGATTCGGACGAGGATGAGCTGGCCAACCCTTCTCGCGCCAGCCGGCCCTTGCTGAACCCCCAAAAGCCCCCCAGTAAGTATTCACAATGAGCCATCCAAGCCTCAATTGCTGATTAAACCACCAGGCATGGCAAGCAATCTCAGCTTTTCTCGAGCATCTGTTGCAATAGATGATGGTGATAGTATGCGCAGCTTTGCAATGGAGAGTGACTACTACGGAGACGCCACAATTGAATCCACACCCAGAAGCACTCCGATACGGGAAGTCCGCCCGGCGCCTCCACAGCCTCAGCGACAACGCCAGGAATCCCCTAATGAGGCCCTTGGTCAGGCTTCACCCCAAAAATCAACCACCATTCGGTCCACAGCTGCACCGCAAACTCGGCCCGCGCCGACCGATGTGGGCCAGCGTGTGGGGAGGACGCAGCCTGAACCAAAGCCACAGCCAACTCGACGGGAACCTAGCGATGGTGGCGAGAGTGAGGAGGAAGAGGACGAGGTGGATGCCCGAAACGCTGCCCAAGGACATCGCATTCAGACAAACACCCCGGCTCCTAATCGAATGCGCCAGTCCAATTTACGACAAGTGAGGTCTCAAAAAGAGCCGACGCCTCAACAATCAGACGACGATGCGGAAGAGGAGGACGACGTACCAGCACGGCCTAAGATGTCTCTTGCCCAATCCTTGAGAGGCCCGAACCTCGCGCCTCCAACAGCGTCGAGAAACCTTGCGCCTCCTTCAAAACAACGCTTAACAGACCCCCGTGCCCTAACCGCTCAAAGCCAAGCTAACGACTCAAGACCGAGCGACCTCAGGCCCGACAACGTCAGACTAGCCGAAAAGCCTAGTGAGGTTGGAAGAGGTGACATTGGAATGGGCAACGTTGGTGCCGGTAAGGTTGGTACTGGCGACGCTGGTGATTCTAGAAAGACTCTGCACATCAATGAGCGACGGGGTCCCGGTTTGTTTGCACAGGCGGATGAACTAAACAGGAAGAAAAGCTCTTTCGGCGCCAGCACGTTTCCGGAGGACCCGTTGGAGCGGGATGCCGCAATCCAACGCGAAATTATGGAAGCTGAAGAGCGACTTACTCGTGAACGATTGGACAGGAATATGGCAGAGCCTGAGGAGAGGCGTAATTGGTGGGCTTGGCTCATATCATTATGGCCAATGGCCTTATTTCGACGACTATCTGGAACGCGGGACCGCGAGGATGAAGGCCAGGATCAGATTGACGATGATGAGTCTCCAGGCTCCTGGAAGTGGACACGGTTGTTCAATCCGATGACATATGTCGAGGCCTTATTTTGGTTGGTTGACAAAGCTATGGACTACATTGTCAGCTTTATTGACAAAATTACGAGCTTTGATATGCGGCGATGCATCCCTACACCAGGAGAAAACTTTCTCTTGGTTGTGGGGAGTGTTGTGGCTGGTGTCTTGGGCATTGCTGTCATGATTTTCCTTGGACCAGTCATCGCTGGCAGCTTGAAGGATTCTTCATTGAGTATCCCCAAAATTGGTCTTCCGCACGGAATTAGCTGGCCTGCTTTCGGCGACATTACTCACAAAATTGGCAACCTCGTACCTTCAATATCATGGCCGTCGTCGGGCAGTCTAGACGATATTTCGGACTTATGGGACACCGACGACGATGGAGAGAAGAAGGCCAACAACATCCTCAAAAGGTACGAAAAGGATCTTGGCACGCTTGTCAAAACCGGTCGACTACACGCCGCCTCTCTTCAAAAGCTTGAGGTGGTAGTGCCTAAAGTAGTGCGAATGGAGCTTCGTGACGGAAAGCCTGTGGTCTCGCAAGAGTTTTGGTACGCTCTACGAGATTTAATCCAACATGATGGCCGGATTATGACGATGGAGAAGAAGGAAGGCGAATATCAGTTTACATCGGAAGAACAGTGGCAGGCCATTATTAGGCGACTTAACAAGGACCCTACTTTTGCGTCAAAGCTCAACTTGAGCGCCGCGGGCATCGAAGAGCGTCTCGACAGTAAGATGACTGGGACCTGGGATGCCTGGGTCAAGAACAACAACGACAAGATTTCGGAGCTCCTGGGCACGGCCTTGGACAAGATCAAGTCTGCCGGGTCAGGAAAGGAGTTTGATAGGCGACTCGCCGAGATTGTCAAGGAGCAGCTTGAGGACCACGAGAAGCAACAGCCCAAGGAGATTGTCGTCACTCGAGAAGAGTTTGTGCGCCATCTGCAGTCCGAGTTCGCAACCCATCGCGCCGAAATCCGCGGTGATATGAACGAGCTCGAGATTCAAATTGACAACCTGCGCAAGGCCGTTCGCATGGCCACAGAAAATATTCCCGAGGGAGTGAGCAAAGCCGAAGTTGGCACCTTGGTGGATCGTCTTGTCCGCAAGACTATTGCAGACATGAATCTTGGATCTATTGCTAACGGGAAGATTCAATTCCACTGGGATGCTGAGCTCAAGAACCAAGTCAACTACTTTTCGGTTGGCTCTGGCGCCACCATTGACGCAAAGCGGACCTCTGCAACCTACGATATGAACAAGGCGGGCGTCATGGCCCCGAGAAGCTTCAAGCAGGGGATTCGCGGCGTCAAACCATTGCCTCCAGTCGCAGCTCTTCACCACTGGGACGACGAGGGCGAATGTTGGTGCGCGGCTCGCTCTGTTAACCATCGCGGCAACCCTCACGGCGCGTCACTATCAGTTCAGCTCGGCCATGTGATTGTCCCGCAGCACATTGTCATTGAACACATTCTCCCCGGTGCATCCACTGACCCGGATGCTCGCCCCAAGAACATTGAGGTCTACGCCTACATTGCCGACTCGCGCACCCGTAGCCGTGTTCAGGACTTTGCTTCGACGCACTTTCCAGACGATAGAAGCGATTGGAATTTTCATGCGCCGCAGTACGGCTCCGCCTTTGTCAAGATTGGCCAGTTTGTCTACCAGGATGCGGAGCTGCACGACGGCGTCCACGTCCACCGCCTGAGCAGCGAGCTCGAGGCCCTCGGCGCTGCAACGGACCAGGTCATCGTCCGCGCCATTAGCAACTACGGTGCTCACAGCCACACGTGCTTTTACAGAGTCAGGTTATTTGGACAGCGCGCATGATGAATTAGCATGAACAAACAACTAGAGAGGATTTTTGTAACGAATTTTTTTTTGTTTTCTCGGCGTTGGGAAACGGGGCGGGGAAGGGGAGCAATCAGAAAGCCGTGATACCACAATCAGTTGTCGCTTCTACTTGTTTGCTGCATTGCTTTTTTTCTTTTAATTTTCACGAGATCACCTCCATCGAAAAGGACGGAGATGGGTATATACACATTTCGTATACACTTTGCACACATGAATATTTTTGTGGGAAAGCGTGGAGCTGGGGCGGCGGCTACTTAGGAACTGATAGTATAGCTTGTATGAAATGAGGTTTTAATGTCCAACTGAACAAAAGAATCGACACGAGAACTTGAGACGATGAAGATGAATGAAGAAATATGAAGCTTTTTTTTCATGCATATTATGTAACAACACTCGTGAAAATCGCGGCCCTTGAAATCCATACTCGTCCAACTTTTGTCTATGTCCACACTCTGCGTCCTCCTCTTGGACGCTACAGCTATAATAGGGGGTATCGCACCAAGCCCGTCCACGCACCAAGCCCTCGTCTCTCTAACCGTCCAGCAGCCCGGTCGCCAGGGCTTCGAGGTCCTCGAGCGTCTCGGGCTCGTCGTGCACCTCGAAGACCTTGCCCCTGCGCTTCTTGGCCTCGCGCTCGGCGTCCGAGTCGTCCTGGAACCACTTCTTGGCGCGCTTCCGCGGGGGCTCGGGCTCCGAGTTGCTGCCGTCGTCGCTGGCCTCGCCGGGCATGGGCAGGGAGCGCAGCAGGGCCAGTGGATCCTCGCCGTCGTCGACGCTCTGCAGCATGGGCGCCTCGTCGCCGTCGGGGTCGATGCCGGCGCGCTCCATGGCCTCGCGGGCCTTGCGCTTCTCGCGCTTCTCGCGGCGCTTCTGCTTGGCGTGCAGCTTGTCGTCGACATCGGCCTCCTGCACGCGTTCCGTTTCGCCCTCGACGAACTTGCGGCGCTGCTCCTCGGCGGTACCGTCTTGATGGAAGTCGTCTTCGTCTTGGAGCTCGTACACCTCGTGGGCGTTGCCCTCGTCGTCGTAAACCAGCTTTGTGGGGTTGCCCTTGAACTTGAGCATCTTCTTCTTTGACTTGAGCGCCTTTTCTCGTCGTTTTGAGTCCACAATAAAGGGCTCTTCTCCTCCCATTCCTTCGATGACCTTGGCCGAGCTCTTGAATGCATTGTTGGCTTCTTCGTCCAAGTCATCGTCATTCAACCGTCTCTTTACTGATAGGAAATCACCATCCTCGTCATCATCCCCAGCCTTCTTCTCGCCACCATCCAGAACCAGCTTCGAGTAATGGCTTGACAAAACGTCTTGGTTGGTTCGCTCAAACATTTTGTCGTACTTGGTCCGCACTTCGTTCTTCTTCTTCTTTTCCTTGGCTCCATTGATATCCATGTCTGATTCTGAGTCGCTGGACATGCCTGCGCGGGGGGCGTTCTTGATGCGTTTAATGTCGTCACCCTTTTGAAACTTGATCTGAGGAGTTCCAGGTAGACCAAGACTGGAAGCGTAGCCATCGAGATCGAGCTTGTTGAACTTGAAGACTTCCTTGTCTTTTTGCAAGTGAATGGATCGGGTGTAACTAATAAAAGCTTTTTGACCCAGGTATTTGAGGTCGGGATTCTGAAAGCACATGCTTTGAAGCTGATCCTTGATGGACTTCTTTTTCTTTTCCTTGACGTTCACCTTGGCGATGGGGATCTTCTTCTGTTCTAACCGCTTGAGCATGCCTGGCTCCTCGCTAGGGTCCAAGAATAACACTGCTCGGCCTTTGCTCTGGAATCGGGCTGTTCGACCAACACGGTGGATATATGTGTCGGCATCCTCGGGACAGTCGACCTGGATTACCCAATCGACAGCCGGGAAATCAATACCTCTAGCAACAACATCGGTAGCGAATAAGCAAGACTGTTTGGCTTCGGTGAATCTGGAGGTGATTTCCAATCTGGCAATTTGCTTTTGTCGACCATGGAGATGGAGCAGAGGGATACCAGGCTGGAGATGTCGGAAGCTCTCATATACAAATCGGACTTGTTTTCCGGAACTAAGGAAAACAATGATTTTGCTTTTGAGATTAGACTTAATGAAACCGTACAATGTGTCGAGCTTTTCGGTTAGAGGAGTGACAATGTAGTGCTGCTGGAGGGTCGTAGGTGTGGCGGTCGTGGCGGCTTCGTGAACAGAGACGTATTCAGGGTCCTTCAGGCTCAAACGAGCAAGGTCAGAAACCTTCTTACTCTGAGTGGCACTGAACATGAGCGTCTGTCGCTCCTTGGGCAGATGCTCAACCAATGCATCGACGGCCGACTGAAATCCCAAGTCCATGATTCGATCAGCCTCGTCCAGAACCAAGATTTGCAGGTTGTTGGCGTCAAAGCCGGCAGTCTGATCCAAGTGTTGCAGCATTCGGCCGGGCGTGCAGACCAAGATGTTCATTCTGTCAAGTCTTTCTGCTTCCTCCTTCAGACTCTTTCCGCCGATGACCAGACCAGCCGAAAAGGCATGATTGCGACCAACTTTTCGCAGCACCTCAAAAATTTGGACGGCCAATTCACGGGTTGGTGAGAGGATGAGAGCACCGAGTCCATCAAACTCCGTCCACTGAGAACGATAGAGCTTCTCAAGGACGGGAATAATGAAGGCAAGTGTCTTTCCACTTCCCGTCCGGGCCGCGCCGAGAATATCGTTTCCTTTGAGGGCCAGAGGCACAGCAGTTGCCTGGATTTCGGTAGGAGTCTGGAAGTGCGAGGCCTCGAGGCCTGAAGCGGTAGGTGCGGACAATGGGAGCTGGGAAAAGTTCGTGATTTCGGTCGACTTGGGATCCTGAGGCTTGTGTGAGCAACAACTACTGCGAATTGCATCGTCGCGACAAAGCGACACCCCACCAGCGACTTACCAGTTCTTGGACTCGCTGCTCGAGCTTCTGGAGATCCTCCTGGTCCCTCTTGCGCTTCTGCTGGCGCTGTTCGGTGCGCCCAAACTTCTGCGTCTTGGGCTGGCGCCCGCCGTGTCGTGCGTTGGGAGCCATTCGTCCAGCGCTTGAAGATGAGGATGAGGTTGTCTCGTGAGATCCTCTCTTGTGGTGTCGCTGGAATTTTTTTAGAGAGCGGCATTGGGAGCCACCGATGACCGACAGCCCCACTCCCATGCTGCTGTAGCGAATCACGCCGCGCGAATCGCCAAGCTAGGCTCACCGCCCTGGGCAGAAAAAGTTGACCGCCAAAAAATTGAATTCTGCCCCTCCATAGCACTGTCGCAAATCCCATCACCACTACACCAGCAATCAACCGCCAGCCATGAAAAACGCCAAGAAGAAGGGAGGCTCGTCCTCGAGTCGCATCTCCGATGCCCGTTTCGCTAGCTTCGAAACCGACCCTCGGTACCGATTGCCCTCGAAAAAGGCGGCCAAGACCACAATCGACAAGCGATTCTCTCGCATGCTCAAGGATGAAGAGTTTACCGCCACAGCAAAGGTCGATCGCTACGGCCGAAAACTAAAGTCTGACTCCAAGAAGAAGGCCCTTCAGAGATTATATCGAGAGGAGGGTGAGGAAGACGAGGATGACGAGGATGACGACGACAAAGAGGACGAGGACAAGGAGGAAGAGGAGGAGATCGAGGTTGACGATGACGACATTGTCCAACGAGAGCTCCTTGCCGCCCACGCCAAACTCGACCCTGCCAGAGGTGGTGGTTTCTCAGAGTCTGATTCAGACTCCGACTCTGACGATTCCGAAGACGAAGACGGAGGCGCAGAGGTCGATGTCAAGGGCGACATGCAAAGGTTCCGAGACGAACAAGCCGAGGTCGAAGATGGAGAGGTTACCAATCGCATCGCTGTCGTGAACCTGGACTGGGATCACGTCAAGTCAACTGATTTGATGGCTCTATTCTCCAGTTTCATCCAAGGAAAGGATGGCAAAGTTGAAAAAGTTTCCATTTACCCCAGCGAGTTTGGCAAGGAGCGCATGCAACAAGAGGAGGTGGAGGGCCCCCCCAAAGCAGTTTTCAAGAAGGCCGCAAAGACCGACTCGGACTCGGACGACTCAGACTCCGATAGCGAAGAAGAGGACGAAAAGATCAAGAAGGACCTGCTTGCCGAGGGCGACGACCAAGACTTTGACAGCGATGCGCTACGATCGTACCAGCTTGATCGTCTCCGATACTATTACGCCGTCATGGTTTGCTCGAGCCCCGAGATTGCCAAGGAGATTTATGATGCTACAGATGGACGCGAATACCAGACCTCATCCAACTTTTTGGATCTGCGATTCGTTCCCGACGATGTCACCTTTGATGACGAGCCCCGCGATGAATGCGACAAGGTTCCCGACACGTACAAGCCGGTTGAGTTTGTGACCAATGCGCTACAGAGCTCCAAGGTCAAGCTCACCTGGGACATGCACCCCGACGAGGTTTCGCGAAAGGATTCCATCAACCGCGCATTCAGCGGCAGTCGAGCAGAGATTGAGGAGAACGACCTGCGAGCATACCTTGCCAGCGACACTGAAGACGGGGAATCAGACGTCGAGGAGGCAGCCCAAGAGGACGACGGAGAAGACAAGCCCAAGCTGTCAAAGAAGGAGCTAGCTCGGCAAAAGATGCGAGCAGCTCTTGGATTGGGCGACGAACCAGCAGCAAAGTCTTCTGGCGGACCTGTTGGCGACATGGAAATTACATTTACACCTGCTCTTACAGAGGGCGCACCCAAGAAGAAGACCGAGGAAGAGGAGACTACGCTTGAGAAGTACAAGCGAAAGGAGCGTGAACGCAAGGAGAAGAAGCGACAAAAGGCAAAGGCTAAGCGAGAGGGTAACGAGTCCGACGAAGAAGAAATCGAGGAGGCCCCTGCTGCTGAGACTGAGGATCTCGGATTTGATGACCCCTTCTTCACGGCCGAGGACCCCGCGCCCGTTTCCAAGTCTTCCATCCGCAAGGAGGAGCGTCTCAAGAAGCGCGAGGCTCGTGAGGCTGTTGAGAAGGCTTCCAAGGAGCAAAAGGCTCAACTTGAAAAGGTCATGGCCGAGGATGCCAACGACAACCAGGCAGACCACCTTGACCACTTCGATATGAACGAGATTATCCGGGCAGAAAAGGCAAAGGGCAAGAAGGGCAAGGCCAAGAAGCGAGCCGAGGCCAAGCAATCACGTGGTGGCCTGCAGGAGGAGTTCAAGATGGATGTCGAGGATAGCCGTTTCAAGGCCGTTTACGACAGCCACGAGTTTGCCATCGACCCCTCCAACCCCAAGTTCAAGGGCACTGAGGGTATGAAGAAGCTACTTGAGGAAGGCAGAAAGAAGAGGAGAGGTGGAGATGATGAAGGAGAGGCGCCTCGCAACAAGAAGGCCAAGAAGGGCCGGAGGTGAGGATAGTGACAGCGGCAATGAAAAGGAAAGGAGAGGAGTTGACTTGTCTGGGTGTTTGTGGTAATATAAAAACACGGCTTTAGACGGCGTATAAAATGTAGCACTTGATGGATGCAATAATACTGCATGTTTCCGACCCTTGTATATCTGTGAAGACTAAAAACCTTTCTCATTTGTCCTTTTTGTTTTGTTTTTTTCCTTTATGGTCCCTGTATATTTTGACCAATCTTCGAAACTGGGAATCGAAGGTATTCGCTCAGCAACTCCAAGCAAGAGCAAAAGACAAACCCAAACCACCCGGAAAGCCTTTCCCCCCTCGAAATGGAAGAATATGTGAGGTATGTAACCAAAGCAATAAATACATCGGGTTTTATAAAAACAAAATTCACACATACACCCTGACCATCTTGGGCGAGGTTACAAACTGAGAGAGGGCTGGTATTTGCCACTATGCGTCCAGGGGCTTCTGGCCGCTCCAGAAAATCATCTTTCCGTAGGCGTGCACCTTGGGGTCGCGCATCGCCTGGCGGCACTGGGCGAAGAAGACCTCCATCTCGTTCTTCTCCCAGCCCAGGGCCGGGTAGTGGACGGCGCCCATGGCGGGGAAGAATTCCTCGCAGGCGGTGCGGTAGTACATGCCGACCAGTCTCATGATTCTGTCATGCATGTTAGTCTGGGTCCTTCTTTTCACTACTTCATCACACCATTTTTAACGAGTTGATGTCGATAGACTTACTTATCACGCGGCCATGTGCCGTACGGCAACTTGATAAAGTTCTGCTTGATGTTGACAAAACCAGCCTCGGCGAGGTACTGCCCGCCAAACACCGCGGCGTGGGCGTTTGTGCCAAAGTGAGCAAATGCCTGGAGCAGGATTTCGGTGAAGCGCTTGACGGGCCAGTCATCGGGCATGCTGTTGTCGTCGGAGTGACACATGCCGTCGACGTCTTGCAGCTCGACCCACGCACCAGGTTTCATATGGCTGTGTTGCAGTGTCAGCGTTCCACTATAGTGCACTTATAGATAAAAGAGAATCCTCATACGCGTATGCCTGCTTGAGGAGCCCCACGGGTGATTTGAGGATGGGAATCATGTTGCGCAGGTGGACAAAGTCAAAGTCGTCGCCGTTCAACCACTCGTCTTCTACATCGTCAATGAGGAACCTGCCATCTCATTAGAACCCACATCAACCATTGAGACACAAAAGCGCAATTGAAACACTCACTTGACGTTTGGAGGCACCCAAGCTGGCTGGATGGGACTCAGATCCAACCCCAAGACCTCGGCGCTCGGAAACTTGTCTCCCACTACAAAACACCAAAAGAAGTCAGCCCTCTTACTTCCCCTCTTCTTTTTCACGTGGCATCATTATTTACTCTCAATGGCCCATATGCCCGTCCCCGTGCCCAGGTCGGCAATCTTCTGCGGGTAGTCGCCGATGGGCGAGTAGAAGAGGCGGCCGTCGGTGGCCTCGAGCATCATGGCGTGCAGCATGTCCTCGCGGTTCTGCTCGGCCTCGTCGTTGGGCAGCGGGTAGCGGCCATGGCGGTAGCGGTGGTAGCGGCGGCCGTTCTGGTAGCTGTGCTCGAAGATGCTCGAGTTGAGCGACGTCGAGTCGGTGCGGTCGCTGATGGAGTCGGCGTCAAAGTCGCTGGCCGAGAACTCGCCCTCCTCGTCGGTGCCGCCGGCCTCGATGTGGGCGTCGCCGTGCAAGAGGCCCTGGTTGCCCGGGGACTCGGCGTCGTCGGTGGTGTCTTGGCCGGGGGCCGCCTGTTCTTTGTGTTGCGCAGTGTCAGCACGGCCAGGCCTGGGTTGATGCTGCAGCAGGGGAGGGGGGGTAATATTCGCATTCCAGGCGCCCTTCTTTAACCCGTACGATTACGTCGCCATTCTTTCGTCATCGGTTTATTCCCCCCCCCCTCGTTATAGTCGCTTTTCTTACCTGTGACTTGGGCGTGCTCGCGCCGAGGGCTCCCCTTGGGACTGCTCCCCGGGGTCCGCTTTCCATCGGACCCGTTCGAGGTGCCCATTGCGACTCTGCGATCTCCGTTTTCCCCCTAGTGTGCTCCGTCCGCGCAGGAGGGCCTTATTCGCCGGGGAAAGTGTCGATCAGAGGAACCGATACCCTGCGAGGGGAGAAGCCGTGTCTCCCTTTTTGCTGCAATTGGAAGCGTGCGCGCCGAGGGACAGGGAATATAGAGAGAAAAAAGAGAAGGAGAAAGAACTCCACCAGACCAGGGCGACTATATGCGGCCGGGCTGACGGGACGCAAAGGCAGCCCGTCCGGGTCAGATCAGATTCAATTTAAAGCGAGTAAAAAAAAAGCAACCGATTCTCGGCCAGCGGGGCGCGGGCGCGCGGGTCGTGGGACTCTGGGAGAGGGGCCAAGGACTCAATTGAGTCGCGGGGCGGAGAGAAGCGAGACACGATGCGAAATGTGACAGGTTACCGGAGCGGCGCATGTGCGTTTCGAAGGGGGTCACAGTTGACGAGTAATGCGTATAACACACGGGGGCCGGCAGTTGGGAGGACCGAGAT
>NAGG01001056.1:0-17064 GCA_003031705.1 Calonectria naviculata | reverse complement strand
GTGTGTGTGTGTGTGGGTGGGTGTTATCCGGCCTAAGGAGGATGGAGGGGGGGGAGAGGGGAGCAAAAGCGCCCCAAGCCACAGCCCCAGGGTCAAATCCGTGCATCTGGTAATGCTCCCCCTAGGGTTACATAGGGTATCCAGTGTTGGTAGACCTGAATGCGGATCGAAGGAATCTCGCTCTTGGGGGTTCCTTGTAAGGTTTCCCAACAGTCTGGAAAGGAAACAAGGGGGGTAGTAGATGCGGCGGGGGTCACGAGTATGGCGAGGCGAATGGGATGCAAGCGAGGCGAGGCATGGCCAAGGATGGGAAAGTGAGGCAAGGCAAGGCGAAGCCTGGTGATGCACCAGATCGACTTGGGGCTTGGTTGGTTCATAATGAACAGACATGGGGGCCCTACACTGGGAGGGTAGAAGGGGGGGAAGGGAGAGGGTTGGATAGGGGATACCAAGATAGCCCGTGTTGCACAACTGAGTTGCACGTTATCAGACTGCATTTTCATTACCTCAGGAATATGCCAACTCATACGTGCCATTATGCTATTATGCCCCAATCTGTCCGAACAACACTAAATAAACACACTCACACACGCGCACACATACAACTATGTTTGACAGGGGTGATGCCCAGGCCGCCTCCCCGTCCCACCCCGAGAGGAGAGAAATAACCCCCATTTTCAACAATACAGAGCCCCTGAGCAAGTGTCGTGTACGTAAGGGCTCTGTCTTGACGTGAGCGTACCCCCATCTCCCCCCAATATTAGGTACTCAACCTAACCAACAGTTTCCATCCATTCGGGAAGATTCCCTGGTGCGGTTCACCGATAACCATCAGCGAGGGCCACCAAACCGTTGTCGCACACACCCGGCCCGGTTTTACCAACTTTTTGATGTCTCTCACCCTGACGAGCAATGTTTCACCCCCCCATTCATTCAGCAAAACGCTCATCAGACGTCGCTAGAAAGAAAAGAAAAGAAAGAAAAATTCTATCAATATACCACGCCCCCTCTTCATCCCAGCAGCACCGTATTAGACCCGTCCCGCTGGTTCCGCGTCCAGCGCTTCCCTCGCCTCGGTCCGATGTGGATATCACCATGGCGGACTAATCCATCACAGGACCACCGAGTCGATGCCAAAAAAACAAAGCTAAGGTCGTTTACCTCTTGGAGGGGAACGAAAGCCCTAGTGAGGGCGTGACCCCTGCGGCCGGGTAGCGCGCCGCAGAAGGGCGCCAGCATCGAGTAGGCTGAGGATCGCCATGGCAAGGTGGGCGAAAGAAAGGCTGCTTTCTGCTGGCTCGGTACATAACTTGGCACATATTAAGCTCCGGTGGGGGTGGTCCAGTCCCTTGTCTGGGCTTGGGGAAAGAGGAATGGGGACCTGACCCAGGGATGTGGGAGACGCACTGACCCGATAGCGGCATCGCACCCGTGTGCCTGGGCCTTAAGCTGGTCATGACGCTGCTTGATAGCGCTCCAGCTCTCTGGCTCTGGCACCGAACCTAGTGGCGCGACTAACTGGTGACTGGCTGGCTGAGTTCCCCAATATCGTCTACGGGAGTCTATCAAACTCAAGAATAGCATGGAGCTTGCGTAGGGCCGCCGCGGCCGGCGCTCGGTACGGGAGTGCAGAGGGCACCTGAGGGACCCTGCTGAACGCCATTCCAACCCAGCCCGGCGGCACATACATGCTCCGCGAAGCGAAAGTTGGTGTACGTTGTGGTGCAGTCAGCAGACTTGCGCAGCATCATTCCCCCAAAAGGCCTTCGCGCTGTTCTCTCCGCATATGGAGGCTGCTTGACTTGCAATGTTGTGGTGACGGGACCCTGGAACGGCAGGTCTTAGCGGGGTTCGCATATCCTCGCTTAGCGCTCCTGGGCGCCCAGTGTCTCGCTTTCGTTCAGTCGCTACAACGTGCTTGGTAAACTGCCCGAGGGAGACTAATACTGCAATAATACGTACAGCACAACGTAGTGAGACACTGAGTCTTGATGTAAGTGGTGATACAGCATGTGCATTTTTCTCTTCTCTCCCCCTCGACGACGTAATCCCACCATCTGCTTGACGGGACGACATGCGACGGCGGCGGGAGGTACAGCGCGTGGCTTGTCGGCTCCTGCCAATCACTGTCGCGCGTCTGGATGCCGACGTCTCGCCCGCTGGTTCCCCGGAACAGCCATGGCAGCAGCCATGACCAACAAACGATCACTGTGCTGCCACCACCGCATCCCGCATCGACGGCGTAGAGTGCATTGACGGTGATGCTCTATCGGAGAGGAGGCAAACACTTGGCACATCGATTGACAAGTAAGCCGGTGCCTACGGGACGGATCGCTGGCTCCCCGGTTCCGGGGGCCCAGATGAGATTATTCCCCTAGTGAACCGCCACAGCGGCGGCGGAGGGCGTGACGAGGAGAAGGTATTCTTTCCCAGGGGACGTTGCTTAGCCCCCGGCCTTTTCACCCCCATTTAACATGGACGACGGACACACCCATTGACGGCGCGGAACCAAACCCTTGAGTCCCGCGCACCGTCGGCAGTTTGGTTGACCGGCGCCACGCTAAATCCGGTTCCGAACAGGCAAAATCGCCAGGGGGGAGTGCGCGTCGCGTATAGAGCAACGAACGAGACGACGACCATTGACACAGGTTTGAAAAATTTGGGATGAACAAGATGAATGTGAAAACGAGTGTGGACGTAGCATGCCAAGTTGGGCCGAAATTCGATACCGACTCGCAGACGACGACGTGATGTGATGTGTGTGTGATACTGGCAAAAGGGAAAGAGAAACGAAACAAAAAGAGACTTCAGTCAGAGAGGGGGAAGGAGGCGAAGTCACAAGACAAAACAGCCGGTTCCCTCCTGTGTTAGAATCATAGTCATATTCATAGAGTTACTAGATGTGCGTATGACTCCTGATGAGTTGTATTGCCCTATGAAGCAGTCGAGGCAGAAGATGCTGCACTCGGGATCTCCATGGGCCGGGTCTGGCCCCCCTTGGGCCCATCCGACCTGGTGGGTTCCGCTCACTTTGCCATCCAGGTACCTTGCATATCCCATAACTCATATGGAGTCCCATGTATTCGCCATTCGTAGTTTTTCTTTTCTTGATCGGAAAATCAGACCAGGGGTGCATTGGGGGCTGAAATAGCTTCATCCTGCTAATCGTTCTCGCCCCTTGCCGGTAGTCCAGGCGCTCCATGCAGGGGCGACGGGGACACACGACACATGGGTTGCACATGGACAAAAAGGAAACAAGTGAAGGGATATTTGCGGTAATCCACTGGCTCCATATCAGTCTGCTACTGGACGATCAAACATGGGATGGGATTTGAAATGAGGCAAAAGCACCCTATTCTACAGACTAAGCGTCATGTATCAAGCATCCAGCATTAAGCAGGCGTTCCTGCTTCTTCCTTATTCCCCTGCATGTGCCTTGCGTCAGGTCTAGTGAATCCTAGATCATGCCGATGACCGGGCCGAGGATCAGCTCAAGGAAGTGAGGGCGAGGCGAATGAAGAGTAAAAAGAAAATAAAATAAAAGTTACAAGGGGGACGAAGGGACAGGAAAAATTAATTATGATACAACAAGGAAGAAAAAAGCACAAAAAATCCAAGCGAGAAGTGGGGTAGTGAAAGGCTGAGAGAGATCTTCCAAATATGGTGCATGCGGTCATTCTGCACAGCTAGCTGAAATATTTCTGGCGAAAACATATTGCGGCTGAGGTCTTTCGCATGTCGGCACTTTCACCTGACATGTAATGTGAGAGCAATCATTGAAAGGCTGAGGAGACGAGCCCTGGTCCCGTTTTCTCGCCTTGGGCCTTGTGCCATTGCCGCACCAGAGCGAGCAGGGGTGTGTTTTTCGTAAACGTGGGGTAAAGGAAAAAATTCGGATCCGTGTGGGCTTTCCAACCTCTTCATACGGCTGTCCAATTCTGCAAGTCCATTGGTCACTTGTCCGATGGAATTGAGGTCATACGGCCGCCTATCCCCACACACCCGTGTTACTAGTCACACGGGCTGCACTGGCCATGAAACTTGAGACGGGATTGGCTGATTGGGCTGATTGGAGGAAGAGAGAGGTTTGGTCTACAGATTTTTTTTTTTTTTTCCCCCGTGCCCTCAGCCCTGGTCCTGGTCATGAACTCCCAGTCCAACTCCGGACGAAACGGGAACACAGGGCTTCTTGCTGAGCTGTTCTCTAGCTGGGGAGGCTCCATACAATTCCGACGCACGTCACACGTCCACGTATTCGTACTTGTTTGAAAGCACAGCTAGCGATGCAGTTAGGAGTTATTTTCTGGCCCCCTTCCTACTTTTTGCTGCGCAACTATGCGAGAAATGCTGGCAGGAAGCGACACGCATAGCATGACATATCCTTCCCCCCCTTTGGTCGGCAATTGATGCTTCTCTTTGGTCAGTTGGATTTTATCGTTTCGTCCCATTCCGTCCGCTGTCCGCTCTCTCCACAACTCACGTCACCAAACAAACTTCAATGCTCCATTCGATTACACACATGTAGAGCTACTCTGTCGTACATTGATTGTACAGCCGGTCAGCAAGCGGTTTCCTCTCACACCCCTCCCTATGCCCAATTTTACCCGTCACCGGCTGCAAAACGAGTCATTACCCTGCACACGAAAACCGAGTCTGGGGAATCGCGTGGTTTGCGGCGCTGTCTGTACATATCATCCCCGTTTTCTCGCTGGCTAGACTTAAACTCGGGCCTACTATTCCCGCTGGCGACTGCCAAAAGCACGAAGCGGGGAGTTGTCTGCCCTCTGTGCCTTGCATGATGCTGGAGAGCTTTACATCAGCCTTACCCGGGGGCTGAGACAGTACGGCGCCACGAACCAGAGCCAGAACCGAAACTTGAGCCTTGACAAAAAGAACCGCTGCCAAATAAGAGGAACGAAGGAAGTTAAATCAAATTCTCATATGAAAACGTGCCTGGTCGAATGATTGTCTGTGCCATGATCACCCACAATTCATCACCATCGTTGTCATGATAAAATTCCTTGTGCTTCTGGAAAATAACCGGGGTTTACTGTCGGGTGGCCCCCTCCGTTGTGCCCGAACTGCACCCTCCACTTGTGCCCACTACTGACCCCTGGGATCAAAAACACCCCTGTCTGCCACCCAGTCTGTTTGCCATACTCAGAGATGCCTCGTGATACGGAATTCCGGTCTGAGCCGTTGGCGACAGCCTGGCTGAGAGTTGGCCTTACCTCTAACCTGTAACGGCTGTTAGGGAAAAAAAAAAAGCCCTCATACCTATCCTCGTCATATTATGGGCTGGAATGGGAGAGAACGTGGGATTTCCAGCTTCAAGGGCCACCATGTCTGGGACCATGTACCCGGTTCGTCCGCAGGAGTGGGACATCCAATCAGCCGGGGGATCGCCCTCTTACCCAGACCTTTGGGAACACTCTGGGAGGGTGACCAGGGGAGACCGTCCCACTTGACTTTTTTTTGCGGCCTTCAGGCTCCGACTGCCTCTGTCATGACGGCCGAACCTGGGAGCTTGCGGCTGTAGGGCAAACATTGCTTCATTGCGGAAGGGGTTTTGACGTCGCGGGGCGGCGGCCTGGGCGAGTTTGTCTCCATAGGTGGCCCAGTTGACCGGCGGCACAGTGATCCTGTTTATGGACCGAGTGTTTTTCGCAGCGGGTTCGGCCATTCATTTCCTTTCCGTTGTCCGACAAGTATGACGATTGACACCCTCAAAGCGGTCTCGGCCATCTCTTTTCCGGCAACCCTGATGTCTGTCGACGCCATGATCCTCCTACACATGGTCGTCTCTTTTTGCCTGTCCGGAGTTTGAGGGTACCCCCCCGGTCTTCCCGCTGGGCGCGTGCAGCATCATCGCGGCAGTCAGGTAAGGGAGGGCGTTTAAGCTGCACTCACCCCCGCTTCCCATCCCGTACCCGCACCTGGTCGTCACACCCTGGTCTGGGGCTTACCGGGGGCACTGATCGGACCCTTGACCAAGCTTGCCCAGCACTCCCACTTTGTTTGCCCAAAATTGGCAATCACAACTTGAGACGCCTCATCACATTTCTCCTACGCCGGGTCGGCTTATACACCCCCGCCTGCTTGCCTATCACTTCCGTGGCGGCCTCTAATGAATGGGAATAGTGTGTGCGGCCCGGCCAGCTTGACTTCACTAGCTGCACCGGCTGGATCCTAACCCGACGCTTATCGCCGATAGTTGAGCCGTTGTGTTGGGCTCTCGTTCGGCAGTTCGAGCTGGAGTTATGCACCTGCAAAATCCTAGAGTCGCTTGGCTGGTGCTCTGACTGCCCCGCGACCGAGAGGCGCGCCGTAGTGGCCTGGAAGCGATCCGGATTGGGCAGCCTTGATAAGCCGTGTCTCGCTTTTTTGCTCTGAGGCGGCTGCAGCGCGCCTCCAAGTGCCTTTACCACGGTACCGGGTCGCCCTCCATCTTGCACGTTGCTAGCGGCAGACGGCCTCCAATCCCAGAGTCGGAGGGAGCAGAATTGGGATATCGCCTCGAACACCCAAACCGGATCGCTGGCATCACCAGGAAATTCTGGGCTGCCGATCTGGGCGTAATCCTGGGTGGCTGTTGATGCCCATCTTCCAGCCTAGATCCTAGATCGGGGACTCAGGTCAGGACCTAGACTCCTATCGCCCATCTGCTCTCGGACTTGTCCTTCCCCACCATTTGTGATAGATCAGGGCAGAGGTATTTGCGATTCCTTCGGCTGACGCAGTATATCGGAACTGCCTAGGAGCTGAGGCGGACTTCAAGAACCCCACGAGGCAACATGTGCGGCTGGGAGAGCTCGCTCGGTAGTTTTGACTTGATGGGGAGCTAATCAGTGGCCGCAGGTCTCCAGGGCCTTGAACCTTGATACGCATCATCATGGGACCCACCGCTGGACTCAGGATAATCAGGGAGCATAATCGAGATTTTTCTGCGGCGGGATCCGCGACGCGATGCACGAATGCTAATGGTTCCGTCTGGAGTGGAAATTGTCAACTGGATCCCGGTTTGAAGTTGGAATGATATATCACATTTGTGCATCATTTCATAGAAAGTGGCTTTAGCTTAGAATAGAAACGCCACGCCCCACCACTCACGCCTCGCGGCAACAGGCATGGACCCTGGGCAAGACTGAGCGCCTCGCCAAACTCCCATCTTTTCTCATTCGCCATCGGCCGAGAAAACAACACCGTCTCCGTTTTAGGGGACCGTTATGAATTCGTGTGCAAGACGGTCCACCGTCCGTCAATACAACCATGTCCCGTGACACCGTCATGATGTTGGAGGGCTGAGACGCTGGCGACCAGGGTCACCCCCGATCTGGGATTTGGGGGCTGCCCGAAATTCTTCGGGCTCAGCCAGGATCCTCAGCTTTGAGCTGGATCGCTGTCACCGTGGGATGTGAGGGGAAATACGATAGATTTGATCACCAAAGCAGAATGTAACATCGAGGCATTTGTAAAAATTGTCGTGTTACGTGACAGTAAAACGAATGTGTGCGCGTGCAACACTTGGCTGGGGGAACGTGCCCGCTGACAGCAACCTCCCATCCGCCGCCGTCGGGCGCCACGCTCCCACTAGTCAACCCTGACCGTTGGGTACCTGGAAAAGCTTTTTGCTGGCGTGAACGTTTGCGTGCCTGCTGGCAACAGGCGGGGGTTTGTCTGGCCTTTCAAGGGACCCCTTTTCCTCCGTGAATGGCCTTTGGAGCCCTCACTCTTAGGTGGTCGAATGAGACAGTAAGGCGTCTGGGGAAAGCGTCTCCGACGTTGAGGCCCGGAAAAGAAACAATCTGGGGACCAAACGGGGACGGCAGAGCCGTCGTGGCGGAGCCCAACTTCAGCTGGCCCTGGACGGCCCAGGACCCTTCAGTGCGGACCGAGGCGCAGACCATTCAACGCCAACGCCAACGCCAGGCTCGCCCTCAGGGTGGTGTCTGGGATGAACTTGGACGTGGAGGGCTCGATAGGATGTGAAACCCCCACATATACCTGGACATCCCGCTTCGATTTTGATACCAAGAGGAACCTTGAGCATAATCGATTAAGGGCCGTAATATCATTTACATAGCGCCCCAAAATAAATAGCACGGAGAGTCGGGTTGATGGGGGTTATCCAGATTGAGTCATCTCGGCCCAGCAAATGGACATCGGATTTCGAAATGTGATCATCATATTGTTAGCATCCCTTGCCTCGTGGTCGAGACTACTGGCTGGCTTCCAGCTCATGGCTCATCAGAGGCAGCCCACCAGTCAAATCGACTCAACGCTTGATACTCGATAAGTGCCGAGTTTGTGTCGACCCTTCATCCTGGGCCAGGACTGGGACGAGGCCAGTATCTCGCCGCGAAGTTGACAGGTGAGGAATCCGGGATTCGTGAGAGCCGGACAAGCCCTGGCCATCAGATACCGCTGGCTGGGAACTGGTGGGCGGCCGTATCGCGTGCATGGTGTCGTGCTCATGCTCCCATTTGGGCTGCAAGCACATGATTGGTCCGCAACCAGAGTCATAAGAAGCCCATCTTGGATCTGTGATTGAACAAATCGGATATGCATGATCCTAGCTCGTGGCCCGTGTGCACAAATGGTACAACCCCTGTTCATTACCTAACCCTCATCTGGATGGGAAAAAAACGAGACGACACGCCCTGTGTGGCTGATGCACTTCCACGCCCAGGCACACGCCATTATCCACTCCCCGACTTGACCCCCGGCCGACCTGAGAACGGCGCGGCCGCTGAGGGAGAGTGGACGAGGCTCGGGGCGGTTATTTGACAGCTCTGGCATATCAGATGGCTCACCCGTATGGGTTGCAATGGTATTTTTTCGCGACCTTGACCTTGACTGATGGCACATAGCAAATGACAACATGCTGCAGAGGCAAGATGGATGCGGGCCGGGTATTGGTCGGAGAGTAACACGGCTGGCGCAGAACCACGAGAGCTATCCATCTGGAAAGCTGGTCCTGGTTGTGCCTGCATTGACAGCCCTCCAAACCTGGTATTGGGATTGCCAGTGCCCAGGATGATTGGGACGGGCAAGATGAAGGACTTTTTTTCCCCAATATGGTGGCGGCTGGCTCTCGGGTGGCAGAGTCCGTTGATTTTTCAATCAGCCGGCGCCAACTCTGTTTCCATTGCGAATGTTTGACCAAGAGAGCCTTACGTATGGCTCTGGGAGGTTTGCGTGCAAGGAGGAAACAAAGAATGGGGCGCCACGAGGGATGAGACAAGTAGGCTAGTCCACATGTGGGTGAAAGTCTCTCCCGTCACTTTCTAGAGCTTCCTACCAGCCTTAGCACGACGACGGCGTTCATCCTTGGTCCAGTGACTGTGGTCGGTAGCCAGTCATGTGCTAGTGACAGGAGTCGAACGTTGAAAGACTACGTAGTGGACTTTTGGATGAGCTACTATCTGTTTTTGTCGGGTTTATCATCTTGCCCCCGTGCGCCTCATCGGCGTAATCTCATCTACCCACGGCATATTCAGGCCTATGGCGGTGCGAGAACGGGCAAGACGGCAGCGGGGAGAACTTGTGCGCGTGGCAGCAGGAACCAACGTTAGTACTTACCTTAGTGAAAAGTTCAGAGCAGCCCGTGGGACGTAGCCACAGTATCGGCAGGAAGGCCGTTTGGTCGGCTTATTGGAGGCGGCCAACAGTGGTGTCCCTAAAGCCGAGGGCATGGCGGAGCCACCAACCACGGAGGTCAGCCAGCCAGCAAGCGCACACAGCTGGTACAAGCGCTCGACCGTTGAGCCCCTCGAACTTTGCCCCCCCGCGTCTGCTGTAAGGAGTCGGGAGGCGCCCCAAACAAACCAGGTGGCCCTAACAAGACTGCTTCTACCATGAAACTCCAAGTACGCGGCGCATCCCAACACGAGATTGTGTGGAGGGCTGAGTTGATGGCGATCTTCCTCCACCCCCGCCAGTATTGGCACTCGACCAAGAAAAATCACGGCAAGCCCTAGGGGCCGTACCCACTAGATAGAGGGCCATGCCGACAAGTGAGGCGGATACACAAGGGAATCAAGCTACATCGCGGGCCTTGGCTAGAGTGGCGAGGCTTGCTCCATCAGTGGTTACGAAGGTTATCCTTACAGAGGGAGGGACAGCGCAGCACAGCGCGCACAGCACAACTCAGTATAGCACGAGAAACGACAGTTTCCAGGGTTAGCCAACTACCGCAGGAGCCCGGGCGACGGGATCATCGGGCCCGCAACATAGACCAGCAGGGGCTGTCCACTGCGGAAGCCGCCGTCATCTCGTGGGCCACGGAGAGGGCGCCAAACCCAAGCACCGGCGCCGTCGAGCGGGCCCCAGGTCGGCTGGTTTTCACAGTGGAGGCGAGCACCGAGCCAGCTGACGACGGCGTTGTCGTCGCCGCGATCGTGCACTTGATTGGGGGGAGTTGTCCCGCCTGAGACCTCTGCCAGAGGCTATTGAACTGCCTGCGCGAGCTTCATATCAGCGCCGAGCAGCGAGACATGCTTCTCAACGCAAGACACCCTACCGCAGACATATGGGCCCCCAAAACGGAGGGTCCAACTGAACCCAGATTTCAGGCCTCACAACGGTTTACCATTCACAACTGACGGAGGGCACCGTCCAGACCTGCCGGTAACAACAACCGGCAGCAGCAGCCGGCTCAAGCCAGAGCCTAGCACCGGTCCTGTCCGGGCTGAGCGACGATACCTGGCTGGGAAAGAGAGCAGAGGAAAATTTCGAGAGATTGGATGCCAGGCCTCAGGGATATCCCCGGCTGGCCCAAGGCCATCATCACAGCTGGACTCACGCCTTCCAGACGCCCCCTCCACCAAGCCCAAGCTCCCCAGCGCCGGCGCCTTTTTTAGCGTCTCAAGACCCTTGTCGAGATCCCGCGTCTGAATGCCACACCCACGTCCCTAAACTCGACTTCACCTCTGGCTTCGAAAAGAAAGCATCAAAAGATGAGACCTGATAGCGAGCTACAACGGAAACACTGCAGCAGAAGCAATGCCGCTGGGGCACTGGCCTGGCATCTGGTTGAGTCCTTGTCACTGGTGTTTCACTCCTCCTCCGCCTCCACTGTATAGCGGCCGCCCAGTGGCGCCGCGAGCCGGGGAACTTGAGCAGCATACCCAAGAGAAACACGCTCTCGACGGACTTCTTGGGGAGGTGCCCCTTGTCAAGTTCCCCCAAATGTCTCATCCGCGTCGACGAGTTGTTCTATCAGAAAGACAAACATACAGCATATAGCAGACACCAAAAAGGCTTGACATGGGTCCCGCCCGTCGTCCGTCCCTCTTAAGCCAAGCCTCTCTCGGTGACATCCTTGCTCCCCTTTGATCTCCTCGCGGCGACCCAGAAACTCCATCCTGACCCTGGTCTTGCCGTCCTTGACTGCACGGTGGGCGTGCAGCTTCACCCCCCTTTCCACGCCCCCCCTTCGCACCCGTCGCCTGGTGGGGGGTTTGAATTGAAGTCCACAACTTGGCCCAGCATAATGACGAGACCTGGATCAGCTTTCTCTTTCTATCCTGGTGCTGGTCAAAGAGGTACCAGAGAGCCAGACCCGCCTCTAAGAGGATCTCCGAGGTTTACCGCTCGATTGGCTCGAGAGATTTCACCCTTGTCGCAAATCCAGCGGCGTCGCAAATCCCATCGGATATATGTACTTGGGCTTCGCTCCTCAGATCTCTGCCTTTGAGTCGATCCCGTCTCACACAACACCTCGTCAACCACAACGAAGACTCTTGCGACATCGTCTTTCCTTTTCACATACATATATCCCCTTGACCCTTTGCTTTGGTCTCTACTTCTTTGCTTTCTGGTTTCACTCCAAGCCGACACAAGCACCCTCATCACTCCCGCTCTTCATCACCAACAGAGACCTCCATACCTTCACAGGAATTCTTTCTATTGTATCCCACACGGGACAACCTCGTTTCACTACACCTGTCAGTCTTGCCTTGATAGCAAGACTGGCCTTCATCAGCAACCTGGCTCTTACCGCACAACCTACGGCGGCCCCAAACTGGGGACGCTGGCCCCAGCAAATGCAGGGCGAATACACCATGATGGAGGGCCCTACCATGATGCCATTTGACAGCCGAACGACCACATCCGCTCCCCTCCAGCGCCCAGTAATGGCCCCTCAGTACATGGTCCCCAACAACTACAGCTCTGCCCCAATGTCCAGTATCGCGGCTCCTCATTACCAGGCTCCCAACCCTTACCAGTTTGGTAGCTACCACGGGCCGCCCACACCTCCTCACCAGTCTCCCCCATTCAAGGCTGAATACCACGACCGTCGAGTTATGGGATCCGAGAGCGACAGCGGTCGAACCCTACCATACCCACGGGAACTCAAGCACCCATATGTTGAGCAGGCTCCTTCACCCGCAAGAAGCGATTCCCAGGCATCCATCGCACGATCTGTCAATTCGAACCCAGCCGTCAACTCCAAGACCATCACTTCCAACGAGACCATCAACCCCGACCACCAGGTCAACTTTGACACTGATGTGGATGAGCTTATGAAAGCTATTCAACAGAGGGAAGCAGACAAGCAACAGCAGCCGCAGCAACACCAACACCAACACCAACAACAACAGCAGCAGCAGCAGCAGCAGCCGGTTGAGACTCCTCAGCAACCGCTCACACCTGCTTCTGAGCCTTGCATTGAGCAGTCTGTTTCCCAGTCTGAGAGCAAGGCCTCTCGCAAGCGCTACGTCTGCAATGGACCAAACTGCAAGAAGAGCTTCACTCAGAAGACTCACCTGGACATCCACCGGCGAACCCACACTGGCGACAAGCCTTACGTATGTCAAAATCAGACTTTGCACACTTCCAAGATACTAACTCGTCTAGACCTGCGACTTCCCTGGATGCAAGCTCACCTTCTCTCAGCTTGGTAACCTCAAGGTATGTTGTATCTGACGAAGAAACCATGGCAGTTCGCTGACATTCTGAAGACCCATGTCCGTCGCCACACCGGCGAGCGCCCGTACTCTTGCGACAAGTGTGGCCGACGATTTGCCCAGCGCGGCAACGTCCGAGCCCACGAGCAGACTCACCAGGGACTGAAGCCCTTCGTCTGCAAGCTGGATGACTGCAACAAGACATTTTCCCAGTTGGGTAACATGAAGGTAGATACTGTACGCTTCTTGTGCACCAGATACACAAGCTAATGGATTATCCAGACTCACCAGAACAACTTTCACAAGAAGACTCTGAAGTCTCTCACCACCAGATTCGCCCAGATCCTTGCCAGTGGCGAGGAGATTCCTGAGGTCGACCGCGACCTCTTTGAGTACTTTGCTACTCACTACAAGAACAGCAACAAGGGCATTAAGGGACGTGGCAAAGCTCGCACTGTAGCTGAGCGCAAGGGCAAGAACGCCGTCCACTCGCCACCTACCACTGCTGTCACCGCTCAATACCCCCTCCCACAGATCGCTCCACCTCAGCAGGTTCATCCTCACCAGCACCACGGCATGTCTCACTCTGGCAGTTTGGCCGCCTACAGCATGAGCCGAAGCCACCCCAGCATGATGAACAACATGCCCCGGGAGCACCATGGAAGCGCCTATGAGATCTTCATGGATGGCGAACAGCACCATGTCCAGACCTCTAGCGCTGGCGGCCTCATGTACGAGGATGACCACGCTCGCGACATGACCTTCACTGAGCGAATGTACTGAGTGTGGATCTTAACGACGACATGATGATCACGAATGGCCTGGATCCTCACTAGCGAGGTTTCAATGGTTTTACAGAAGAACAAGTACGCAAGATATTCCGGATTAATTGGCAATTCCGGTATTTGAAGGATAAAACAGAACAGCGACGGCGGCAACCAGCATGATTTTTTCCTTAAGTTTTTGGCGCGTTTTTTACCACGGGGTCGGCTGTTTATGTGTCTGTTGCACTTTTCAACAGATCGAAAACGAAAAAAGACAGGCAGATGTCAAACGGAGTCGGAAAACGGAAGCTTGGCTAATGGGCCAGCAATAACGGGGGAGTTGTTTCTCAGTACGAAAGTGTGTTTTACTTTCGCGGTCGGTTGTCTGAATATTTTTTCCTGTTACGCATGGGTGTTATCCCACTAGGTTGGCATTGGCCCTGTTTGCGGACATTGATACCAATCATTGTTATTTCTTGTTATTCTTGTTTTTTGCTTGGTCTTTTTTTTTTTTCTTTTACAGGCTTTCATGTACAAAAGTGGAGGCTCTTAGTGTTTTTTTGTCTCTAATCATTTGTTCTTGGGTTGGAGCGTTTGTCTGTTGCGCCTTTTTGCGGACGCAAGGGAGAAATGGGATGGGTGGCTTGGTCTGTGGTCCCATCAGTGGACTTGGTCCATCGACTAGTTGGTCTGGACTTTGCACTCGGAAAAGCGGTCCCAACCGCGGTGGCTTGTCTGTTTTTGTCGGTGGCTTTTCAATTTTTTTTTTGGTTTGTTTTTGCAAGCAATGGTTTTTGTTTTACAGTGTGCTCAAATGGAAGGGGTAGGGTTTGCATAGCATCATGAGGTTATTAGACCTCTGGGGAGCATTGCATTGGAGTTGCTAGACTCAACGGGGATGGAGCATCGGATTGGACGGCATGGGACGTGGCTGGGCGAGGGCATCGTGACCCTCGATACACCGGATTCTCGGCGTAGTTACTAAGTAGACGGCTTTTAACTTGAATTTAACCAGCACTAGTATCTTTCATAACAGATGGTATCCTAGCTTGGGCCAACTTGTGACTTGCATCATCCTGGTAACGTTTGGGGGTCTGGGTCTACCGCGTGGAGTTCCTCCAACCACACGCCTCCACATGTGGCAGCTTTCCTTGGTGACCAAGGCGTTTACAAGCGTTGGCAAGCCCTAAGAAACCTAGAGCGGATGGCTACCCGCCGAGTACCGCCAGACTCTAGAGAGAAGACGGTTGAAAAACGGATTGGCTCATGATCAAGGGACACTGCCAGAGAGAGAAAAAAAAAAGGCTCGATAAGAAATGCCGCACCAGGTTTTTGGGAAGTGGTGTGCGTAGGCCATGCAGCCCCGCCGTGCGTGAGAGAACAATTTCTCCGGTTAATCAATCAGTCAGTCAATCAGTCACAAGAGCTAGTTCTAGAAGAGATTGATGACCTGGGCCGTTGCATTGCGCCCTTTGCTCCCCTAACCCCTCCCCCCATTCCCGTCGGAGTTCGGGACGTACACCGGTAGATCTGACAAGGCCTCTGTGGCTCAGGATGGCCAGGCCTTGTGGGAAGGGCCTGGGCACGGAGAGTCTCCCCCGTAGTCATGTTGAGGGCGCTTCCCCCATTCTACCTCTACTCTGTTGGGTCATGGGCACGTGGTTGGGCACCAATCTATCTATTGCAAGGCAAATAGTAACGAACGTGGTCGGTCGGGCGGTAAAGAGAGCACGAGAGATGGGCAATGTGAGCCAGAGGGGGGTTGGGGTGGTTCACAAGGAAGATCCGTGACGCAAGAGATGTGTTGGATTTGGACCTCTTGCCCTAAGCAGTAGGTGTTGCTGCAGCCAGGCGCTGTGTGTTGTAATGTGCGAGACAGGTTTCTGCGCGTCCCGGGGGGGAAATAGTGTGCGTTTCCCTTTGAAACGGTGAGAAAACGGTCCCCATTGGAAGCGGTAAAAATGCGACTGCAACCTCCTCCTTCCGGTCGTGTGGCTTGCGATCCCTCGCGTAGAGATTCACCGCTTTCAATTGAACGAGTGAGGAATACCTGGATGGCGGATCTAGGATCGTCTTGGGACAGCGAATGCGACAGGTATGGCGACTTCAGAGTTACAATGACAGGCATATGTCGGTCTCGTCCCGTCTGCAGCGGGCGAAGCATCGCATGCTCACCGCCCGTTGAAGTGCTACGGCAAGGTACCGTCACCGTATACTGCTGTCTCTGACGGGGATGCGATCCGTGTGGGCAGTGGCCATGCGTTCCTCTACAGATCATCCCGGTGCTAGGGATACTGACGCAAGCCATCTAACTGCGGGTTGTGTTAGAGGCGGGCTGCCTCCACAGCATCTGCAAGATGGGTTCTGCCGTGGGTGATCGACCCTTGGACCAGAGCCATGGACTAGTCTAGAGCTCCTCATCCCACGGACTGACCCCTATTACGTGACGGGGGAAACAAGACGTGGTGCTGCCTCTACACGAACGTGGTGGTTTGCATGGCCAAGCCTGGTTAGGACCGTTCTCGGCGGCCGTTTCATCTCAATAGCGGGACCAGGTTGAAAAGAGACGACAAAGGAGACAAGAACTAGTCATGATTCTAGGTGGCCAAAAGAGGGGAACTGGTGATGGGCTGCTTGACCTCGTGAATGCTGCTGTGCGACGCACCGAGGCGGCCTTGTGACCGAGGCATGCCCAACCAACCCAGCTTTGGCTAGGGACGATTATCTTCAATATCTCCAATTCCGCTTGGCTCAACAGTCTCTCATGCAAGGGAAAATTGAGAATTCAGCTGCTGCAACCGAATCTTCAGGAGAAAGAGACGCCGACAAGTGGCCGACCGTGGTGACACGATTACAATGGCCAAGGCCAAGGGCCTAGCCCCCGTGCAGAGTTGAGACAAACAGGATGCTGTCACCGCTCTGAACCTCGTAGGCCTCCTCGCCCTCAAGCTCCCAGTCGGCGTCATTGATCAAAACCAGGATACCTGGGCGACTACCGCCACCTCATCAGCCGCAGACCACATAGTGTTTAGTGCAAGAGGGAGTGAAGGGGAGTGCGGGAGAGAGAGAGGATGAGGATAGGACGAAAAAGGAGGGTGGTGTGCTTTGCTGGTCCGACACAAGATCCTGGGGCAAAGTGCAGAAGGAAGATGCCGGTACTTGCAGCTGAGCGCCAGCAAGAGAAGAGAGAGGGGAGTGGGAGCGGGAGTGGGGATAGTGAGACCTGACCACAGAAGGCGAGGCCGAGGCATGCCCATGACATGGTGAAAGTGAGGCAAGGTGAGAGAAGGCGCTGCATCCTTGGTTGTACAGCACGAGGTTGATCGCGACCTGTTGAATGTATGACAGGGCCGTAGCGTTACAGGGGATGGAAGGGGATGGGATGGGAG
>NAGG01001055.1:0-13782 GCA_003031705.1 Calonectria naviculata | reverse complement strand
CCGGTCCGCCGGCCCCATTCCATAGCCTTTTTGATGATCGCTCAATAGTCTCATTTTTGACGTTGAACTAGAACATTCGCGGAAGAGTCCAGAGGGAAGTGGGCCGCTGGCGGAAGGGGGTCGTGGCCGCCTGGCGAAAGTGAAAGCTTGATGCTGGAGACGCAAAAGGGGGGGAGAGCGAGGGTCGTGTTGCGGCCCCGGGCTTGGGTGGGAGTGTGTGCCGTGTCTTTGACATCAGCAGCACCCATGCCCCCTCTCCTCGCTTCGCTTCTGCTCGCCTGGCTTAGCTCCTCCTCACGGCCACGAGGCGTGTTTTAATCTGAGACATGTCAAAAATTCCCCGTTTGGATTCGACCAAGGGAGACAATGGGAACCTTGCTTTTTTCTTCTTCTTTTTTCTTTTTGGAGTGCTAGCGAGAGACATGGGATGGGAGTGGGCAACGACAACCTCCCGGTACTTGGGGCTCCAGATGGGGCTAGCCTAGCGAACGCCTTACCCTACACTTGCGTTTTGGGATGCGGATGACAGCATGCATCCCGCTGCTTCTCGGCCAAGGACAGATGGTCCCTGGTACTTGCGAGGGCCTCGTTTGCTGGATACAAACCGCCAAAGAAGCGGTGAGGAGAGCATCATACGAAGCAAAAAAAACAAAAAAAAAAAAAAATGCAAGTGCCATCTCGTATAACTGCAACGCTGTGTATCAATGGTCTCGCCTCTTCAAAGCACGGCACGCTGCATGCCATCGTCTAGAAATCATACACGCCGGCCTCCACTCAACCTTGATCCCAGCTGCAGAGCCTAATGACGAGAACCCCCCTCCCCCCAGAAAACAAGAAAAGCCAACTGCTACGTTACTCAACGAACCTCCCAATCCTTCACGCCGAGTCAACTAAAACAGCCACGCCCCCCCTCAGCCTGGACCTCTTGCGCCTTTGCCAAGCGAGAGGCATCAAAGGACTTGAAGCATCAAAAAAGAAAGAAAGAGAGAAATCAACATGCACACCCCCCCTTCCCTCCCCTCCTGGTACCCTCTCCCCACTGGTTCGTATTGTTGATGCATCTCCGATGAGTGGGAGGCAGAAACGGAACTCGTACGCCCCTGTGTAATGGTGATGTACCAGCCAGGCTAATGGGCGGCGGCTCATTATACGGCCTCATGCAAAACCCCCCCTGCGGACTACCACCCCCCTCCTACTTGTTCGTTTGTTTCTCTCTCTGCCTCGTTCCGCCTGGTGTTTTTTTTAGACGTATTTCTTTTTTTACCCAAAGCGAGAAAAAAAAAAAAGGAAATGATCTGGCCTCCCTCCAATTCCCGGAGTTGCACAGCGTGCTGTGTATCCACCTGCGACCAAAAGATCCTTCCCATCGACGAGGCCGCAGAGGGACTCGATTGGTCCAGACCTCCGAAGGCGGACATCGGGGCCCTCTTCCCCTCACACCTCGGGGAGGAAGCCTCGTTGACCGGGATTCCTGTGATGGCTGGGAAAGCGAGGGGGTAGAGGGGGAAGGGCGGCGAAGGATCTACGCGACCGACATGCGAGTTGCCTCGTTGCGGCTGAGGAAAGTTGTTTACTTTTTTTTCTTTCTTCTCCTTTGGCTTCTGTACAACCGTTGTGTTTTGGGATGGGTGTGCTTGGGCAGCGAGGCCCCCCCCTCTCCCCCGGGGGTGTTGTGATGAAAGAGATGCCGATTCTCGGTGAGAAGCTGGGGGCTGTATGGACGAGATTGGAAACGAGGGCCACTACGGGAGGAGAGAGTGGGTGTAGGATCACTCGATGAGAGGTAGAGGCTTAAGCGAGAAGCAAGGCAGGCGACCTACACGTCGAGATGAGGCTCATGCAAGGCGTACACCGGCCATGGGCTTGTGCGTCCGATACGGATCCTTTCGGTCTGGCCCTGCTCTTTTGTATTTTCGGATGTTTTGTTGTTGTTCTTGTCTCGGCGAAGGGGGGGGGGACAGGGGGTATTCTAGGCCCAAGATAGTCTCGACATCAGACATGCTGACAGCGTTGTGCATCGTCACGGATAGATGGAAGTGGCCTGACGGCATATCACGAGGCGAACCCGGGTCCTTGAGAAGCGTGTGCCATCGGGCCTCGTGGCAACATGCAAAGTGCAATTTAGGCGTGTTAGTACCCGATGGACGGAGGGGAAGCACCTAGTCAGGCATTGAGGAGTTGCATCGACCCTTGGTCTAGAATCTACAGTATTTTCGCCGTCCCGCCCCTTCCATTAGCTCCCGCTACCCATTTCGGTATGCTCCAAGGGACGGAATGATACGCGTCTGCACTATTTCATCACAATCACATGCATGCCCTTTGTTAAGCCCTCCAGATGGCATCCGACATCTTGGCCACGGCCGCCATCTCGGCCGTGTCATGCACACGGATCACATCGGCACCGCCCTGAACCGCGGCGGCGACGGTCGCGGCAGTACCCCACGTCCGCTTGGCCGGCTCCGAGACGCCTGTGATCTTGCCGACAAAGGCCTTGCGGCTGGACCCAACGAGCCACGGCAGACCCTCGAGGCCTGGCCAGTAGCGCAGCTCGTCGAGACGGCGTAAAATCTCGAGGTTCTGTTCGCCCGTCTTAGCGAAGCCGATGCCAGGGTCGAGGATGATGCGCCAGCGTCGGATGCCGGCGGCCTCGGCGGCGGCGATGCGTTCCAGGAGCTCCGAGGCGACAGTCGGGATGAGCCCATCTGGATAGGATGTGAGTTTGTTCATAGTCTCGGGAGTGCCGCGCATGTGCATCAGGCAAATCGTCTTTTGTAGGCGGGCAACGGTGGGAAGCATCTCTGGGTCGAGCAGGCCGGCGGAAACGTCGTTGATGATGTCGGCGCCGTTGGCAATTGCCTGTTCCGCCACAGAGGCACGGTATGTGTCGACGCTAATGACAATGTCACGACTCTCTGGTAGAGATCGAATGAGCTTTATGGCCGGAATGACTCGGGCAGCTTCCTCCTCAGCTGTTGATTGCTCGCGGCCGGGGGCAGTAGACTGCCCACCGACATCAATGATGGACGTGCCGTTGCGGACCATGTTGAGAATAGCATCCTTGAGGTTCTCAGAGTTGTGAACCCCACCATCTGAGAAAGAATCTGGAGTCACGTTCAGAATGCCCATGACGTGGGTTTTCCTGTTGGTTGCAAGTGCTGTCAGGGGGGACGAAGTAGTCGACATGGGCGTCATGGAAGACATTGGTTCGCCAGCAGGAAGCTCGTTGAGGTAATCCTGGATAAGCTTCCATGGCTTGGAGGGATCAAGAGACTGAGCTGGCGTGAGTCTATTGAGTGTCAGAGACGTAGTCTTGTTGTCATGGAAATAGGGCCACAAACTCCGCCAAAGGTCGCAGCACAAACTCCCTTTCCAATACGCCAGCATGGGGGACCGTCAGTCGTTCGTGGCTCACTTTTTCATCCCCATAGAGGAGGATATCCAGGTCAATGTTGCGGGGGCCCTTATCAATGACCTTCTTACGTCCCATTTCGTTCTCAATGGCTTGGAGCTCGTCGAGCAGAGCCAAAGGTTCTAGCTCAGTTTCAACCTGTCATATCGAGTTGGCATGAGGTACTCGCCGGCGAATTGTGTCCAAAACATACCTCGCAAGCACCATTGACAAAGCGATCCTGATCCTTGACATACATTGGCTCCGTCTCCCACAGGCTACTGGTTCGCTTGACCCTGATTCCACGTTTGTCCATCTCATTGCAGGCATGCTCAATTTCGGCCACACGATCACCCATGTTGCTCCCCAGGGCAATGTATGCCGTCTTCTTGCGGGGGCCACTGCTCCCACAGGCGCATGCGCAGCCGCAAGCGGATTGCTTTAGGCCGGGCATGGTGCTGCGGGCATGGGGCCGAGGCCGAGCAGTCGCGGCCAAGAGCATGTGTCGTGATCGCAGCGAGGCCGGTGTTGACACGCATCGCGTTGTGAAGGGACGCCATGGGTAGGAAGCTGGATTGCAGCCAGGCCGCGATGCGCCAATGCTGCGAACTAGTCGAGTTGAACCAAATGTGCGCTTCATTTTGGTCTCCCTCTTTTACATGGTGCGCTTCCAGACTGGTGACGTTGAATGACGATGTGGGTGAGTTGATAGACGGTTGTGAAAATTTGCGATAGGCGAACGAGTGGGGTGGGTGTAGCGGCGGCGCATAACGGATGGAGCGGAGGTTGTCATTGTGTGTTAAAATTGCCGTGGAAGCAACGAAACACGCTGGAGTTGGGAAAATGGAGGGAGAAAAAAGACCATGAAATGAGTTATAAAGTGAAGCGAGAATCGGGACATCTTCTTGCAAGCCATTGGACCATTGCAAGGCCGGTGGAACGTCAAAAAGAGTTGCCTCATGATTCGGTCTTGGCTGTCATGAGTGCTGTCACGGGGTCTGGATTTGAGCCATGGCGTTTAGACCACACGCCATTTCTAGCCATGGCCCAGACTCTATAATCGAGAACAACCAGAGATACGTCCAGAACGTCCAGGGGGGTTTTGGTCTCCGCCTAGCCTGGCAGCGGTGGATGTGATATGCGATGCTTGTGAAAATGCCCGACAACTCGTCGAGTCAGCCCCAATACACTGGTTGATGGACCACGCAGCCATGTCAGCCGTGAATCACCTCGGGGATAAGCGGAGAAACACACGAGCGACAGCATGACCACCATCCCTCGTTGGTGTTTCTTTTTTGGACACGTCCCGTCCTTGAAATCCGAAGGCAGGCCGGGATAACCAATGGCACAAACCTCAGCACTGCTTTGTCCCTCGGCATCTACCCCAGGTTTCCTGCCCCAGGCAGGTCCTGGACGCTCGGCGCTAAACCCCTTGCGGCAGCGTGCTCCGCCTCCAGAGGGGATGGCGCCTGTGCCTCGGCATGTGGTTGATGTCCAAACTCAGGACAAGGCGGCTGTCCTTGTCCATATAACATTGGCCAGCTGCCTCACAATCTTTTGCCTTTGCACATCCCACCTGTAACGTCTTATTTGTTCTACCGTCCCGTACGTTTTCTTTGCAGCGACAGATCTTGAGTGTTTTAGTATAGAGAATCGTCATCATATCTCTCGATTCCATCACATCCATCACAATGGCATCTCCTCGTACGTCATCCTCTTCGGCTCCCTGTCTCGCCGTGCGAATGCCCTTTCGCTAACCAGATCCCGCCTCCGAACAGAAAAGCTCCGTACCCCCATCACCGATCTTTTCGGCATCAAGCACCCCGTGCTGCTCGCCGGCATGAACGTGGCCGCCGGCCCCAAGCTCGCCGCTGCCGTCACCAACGCCGGTGGTCTGGGTGTTATTGGAGGTGTTGGTTACACCCCCGAGATGCTGCGCGAGCAAATCGCGGAGCTCAAGAGCTACCTCGACGATAAGAACGCTCCTTTCGGCGTTGATCTGCTGCTTCCCCAGGTCGGAGGCAGCGCTCGCAAGACCAAGTTTGTCTCCCCGTTGTCCCTGTCCCCTTTCTCCCCCACATTCCAAACCCCCCCACATCATCCGTCCGCACTCTAGCCAAAGCTTAGCCGCTTCGTGCATCGACAATCACATGCTAGAATCGCAACCACCACCCACTCCCGATCATGCTCACGCGCTAGTCGCATCGTCATCATCATGGGACCTCGCTCGCGGCTAACACGCTTATCTCCAGCTACGATTACACCAAGGGCAAGCTCGGAGAACTTGTCGACATCATCATCGAGGAGGGCGCCAAGCTCTTCGTCTCCGCCGTCGGCGTCCCCCCCAAGGCTGTCGTCGACAAGCTCCACCAGCATGGCATTGTCTACATGAACATGATCGGCCATGTCAAGCACGTAAAGAAGTGCCTTGAGCTCGGCGTCGACATTATCTGCGCCCAGGGTGGCGAGGGTGGTGGCCACACTGGTGACATCCCCACGACTGTCCTCATCCCTGCCGTCGTCGACATCTGCAAGAAGCACAAGTCTCCCCTCACCGGCGGCCCCGTCCAGGTCATTGCCGCCGGCGGTATCCACAACGGCCAGCTCCTTGCTGCCTCCCTCATGATGGGCGCCGGCGCCGTCTGGGTCGGCACCCGCTTCATTCTCACCGATGAGGCCGGCGCCCCCAAGGCTCACAAGGACGCCGTCCAGACCGCCGGTCACGACGACAACATCCGCACAATCATCTTCACCGGCCGCCCCATGCGTGTGCGGAACAATGAGTACATCAATGACTGGGAGGTCAACCGCCAGGCCGAGATCAAGGAGCTTACGGCCAAGGGCACCATCCCCTACGAGGCTGATCTCGACAAGCTCGCCGACAGCGACGATGACGATGCCCTGGACAAGTTCCGCCCCTATCTGATGGGCAAGTGCGCCGCCGTTGTCAATGAGCAAAAGTCGGCCAAGGGAGTCGTGGACGAGTTTGTGGATGATGCCGTGGCTTGGCTGCAGAAGGGCAACAAGATGATTGCCAAGCTATAAATGAAAACCCCCTCCCCGCCAAATGACCCTCTGTGAGATACCTGTAGATTACGAAGCATATTATCCTTTTGTTGGCTGCACTTAACGCATCACCTGAGATGAGCATTATAAATTTTGTTTTTAGCATAAATTAATTCATGTCTCGTCAACGCTTCTATAACGCGCTTTTGGTGAACAATCTCGACGTGAACGCGAAGAATACAAGTCTATTCCATACTAACCAACACAGCCAACTTTGATATTAACATGTACGCCAGATCCCAAAAGCATCCCATCACCCCTTATTTCATGCCGAGGAAATGCGTGCCAGGGGTTCCAATGAGAGGGCCCAAGTCCATAGCTAGGCCCCACGCCTGACCCTTTTCCCTTCAATCCGACATCTCGCTCCTGGGCCTGGCGCGGTCGTGCTCCTCCCATCTTCAACCAGACATTTGACCCGCTCAGTTTCCGAGATAGGATCGGATGGCTCCCTGGAGCCTAGTGGCACCCTCGCCAACGATGGCGCTCAGATTGTCGATATCATCGGCAGCGGTGATGCCAAACTTGCGCACAAAGTCCTTGGCGGCCGATTCGAGATCGCCATAGTCCTCCTCGGGCTCCTCCTCTGGCCGACCAAAGTAGGCGTTTGATGAGATGGCGGTTGCGCCCTCGAATCCCTGGAGTCGCGTCTTCGCCTCGGCCTGGGCATTGGGATCAAAGGCACCCTTGCCGAAGAACTCATCTGACGAGATACCCTTCTGGGCTCCGAACTTGTCTCGGGCATAAGTCTGCGAGTCGTCTAGAAGGGGGTTAGCGCGCATGTCCGGGAATAACCGAAATCGAAATATTTACCTTCGACCTTGACAGGCCCAACGGAGCCGAATCCACCAGCGCTCTTCTTGGGAGCAGCGGCAGCCTTGGGGCCGCCAATTTGTCCGAAGCCCAATCGACCAATACCCATGCCCAGTCGCTCCACCTCGGCTTCTGATTTTTGGCGAGTATGCGATGACAGGTTTCGGCTGGGGCTGACGGGAGTTGGCGAAATAATGCTGGCTCCAACGCCAGAACCAGCGTCCTTGGCGGTCTTCTCCTCCTCGGCATCAGGGTCGTAGCCGAGTTTTGCGATGCGATCTGCCTCCTCCTTGGCCTTCTTCTCAGCCTCGTCAAAGTCAATGACATCGCCCGTAACCTTCTTCACACCCAGCTTGGTGGTCTTCTTGGCACCGAGGACGTTGGCCTTGCGAGGGCCGGTGGTGGTCTTGCGCAGAGCAGCGGAGGTGGTAATTCGGCTTGCAGGCTTGGTCTCTCCGGTGGCCGCCTTGGCAAGAGGAGATGAGGTGCGCGCAATGTCCTTGCCGTTTCCAGAGTTGAGGAAAGGAGAAGGGGTGCGTCCCACGACAGGAGGGGTCGCCGTTCGGGAGATGGGAGGAGTTGGCTTCTTGACGGCGGGCTTATCCCAGGAAGAGAAGAAATCGTCGTCGGGCTCGCCAGCAGGGGTCGCAGAACCGTCGTCGGCACCGTCAGTAATTACAACTTCGCTGGGGTATCTGAACAACACGTTAGTCCATTTCTGCCCAGGGGGAGGGTTCCACAACAAGCCACGTACTCCTGAGCATCTCGGGCGGCGCGTCGCTTGAGCTCGTCCTTGTACTTGGTGGCAGCGTTGGACTGGTACTTCGTCTTGGGGTCCTTGCTGTTCAGGGCGGCGGTGCCACCATTCTGCTGGAAGAACTTGGTGGCAGACTCATTGCCACCGACCTTCATCATTCGGAGTTGGTCCCATTGCCACTCTGCGCAACCGGGTTAGTTTTGCGAGTGACGAGAGAGAGCAGGTGTTCAAATCACGTACGGTCGAGGTTTGTTGATCGCACAAAGGAGATGTGGACACCAAGGTTTCGGTGGTTGGAGGAGCAGTCCAGGCAGAGGTAGATACCGAAGGGCACCGACGTCCAGGTTGGGTTCTTTTGTCCGCAGTCGAAGCATATCTAAGGGGAGGACACAAAGAGTCAGCGATGCCAGTCCCGCCGCAATGGTGCATGTGCGCAGCCGTCGAGCCGGGGTTATCAACCCACCTTGTTCGCCTGCTTCGTCTTCAGCTTTTCGAAGATCTTCAGCGACTGCTGCTTCGTCGCAAGGGCGCTCATCTTGGCGGTGGGCGGGTCGTCGGGTGCAATGTGTTGTCGGGCGCTGTGGGATTGATGCGGTGTTGTGGGAGGGAAACTCGGTGGTTTCTTTGGCGACGTCCTAAAGGACAGACTTCGTAAGGCTGGATAAAGTTGGGTGCGGTATGTTTAGACTCAGGAGTTCATCAAGAGGAGTGGGCAGTAAAGTGGCATACGTCTGGCATTTCAAATGGCGCTATCCCTTAACGGGTGGCGGATATTCCCCACGTTGCTTTCTGCCCAAGGCGGTGTGCATGCAAGTAATTGTGAAGCCAAAGCTCCAGGCCTATAGCACCATATCGCCCGTCGCCGTCGCCAAGCTTCTAGGCCTGTGTCATTGCCTGCTGGGATTTATTCTGGGTAACATGGCCGTCGCAGAATCCTCACCATCAACATGAAGCCATCCAATTCTCTTATTGCGGCCCGCCCGACGGCCCTCCTCGGCTTCCCTCCCGCCCTCCGAACTCTTGTCGTCCCACGCCACTATTCCACCCAGACCAACACCGGCGCTACGCCGCAGGGTCCCAAACGTCGAACGAGAGCCGTTACCCCCTTCAACGACGATGGATTTGTGCCATGGAATGAGCTCTCAGTAGGGGAGAAGGCTGCCCGAGCTACCCAGCAGAGCTTCAACTTCGGCATAATTCTTGTTGGTCTCGTGCTCACAGTATGTGATACCTGTGTGTTAGCAATAAGCCAGTCTAACATCGTTAGGGCGGCGTTGGGTATTTTCTGTGGACCGATGTCTTTTCTCCAGACAGCAAAATATCTCAGTTTAACCGTGCCGTCGACAAAGTCAAAGACGATCTACGATGCGTCGAGCTGCTCGGCGATCCCAAGACCATTACTGCTCATGGCGACGAGACATTCAACAAGTGGAGGAGAGCGCGCCCCGTCGCGTAAGTGCGAACGTTTGTCACATGCATTTGATATGCTAACAGTTGTAGTTCCTCTGAGAAGACTGATGCTCAGGGACATCAGCATCTTATTATGCACTTTTATGTGAGTTTTCTAGGTTGGTGATAGCTGTTATACATTCTAACCGGCACAGGTCGAGGGATCTCAGAATCAGGGTGTTGTTCAACTGCACATGATCAAACATCGCGGCCAGAGTGATTATCTTTACAAATACCTGTTCGTGGACATTAAAGGTCACGACAGGATTTATCTGGAAAACGACGCAACCTCTTCCTCGGGCTCCGGGAAAGGATTCAGTTTCTTTGGTGTCAAATGGGGCTAACACTGACGCTCAAGCCAAGCATGATGACAACGTGCCAAGATTTTGATGAAGGATACTCATGTACAACTGTTTCTATTGTGGCTTATTCCCGGGTGTACGATATGACTTCAATTATGAAGAGTTTTTGGGGGCCGGCGTCAACTATGTATACTGTATAATGTATACGAAAGGTTTTGACGGACCATCGCCTTTTACTGTCATGGAGCTCCAGTTACAACTCTTTAGCCTGAGTTGCATTGGTTAGTGTTTAACCACGTTGGCTAGCATGTTTTATGACTAAAGTACGAGTGTAAAAATAAAAGGCTCCATCTCTAATGCTTTATTCTTGCTACTTTAATGGGCTTCTCTGGCATCTATAAACAAATCCGCTCTTGGGGAACTGTTTCTTCGTAGTCCTAGGTATCAGTGTCCATCCTGAGCATTCTCCGAACATATGATCCTCCATTTCTATAATTCCCAATGGTTACTTAGGTAACTAACCAATGGTTGTTTCCCATCAGCCCACCCTTATGGCATTAATGCTTATTTGACGCAACGACTGGTATGGTACAGGCTCATAGATTTCTTCCGGGGATGGCAGGACCCTACCAGTGAAAAGACATTTTAGTGATGAGATGGTAATAAACGGATATTTGTGAAAAAGAAGGTTACGAGAGAATAAATACTTGCAAAAAAAAACATACAACACTCGGCATTCGCTGGTCGTCACCGGCCCAACTACTACTCAAGCGCTCCTCAGCTTGACGCTCGGAGAGCAGACGGGATCCAGTATTTTCTGAGGGCTGTGGTCGTATGTGAAAGTATTACGCTGATAGCAACAACATATGCCTTGATGGCAAACGGTGGCTTTTTTTATGTCAGAAAAGGATTCATCCTATCTCCTCGGCTCCTCGGGGGACCTAAAACCGACCTGCATACCTTGAAAGCGGCCAGGGCGATGACGAAAGACAAGGGTACACTCAACTAGTTCATCAAACAACAATAACTAAAATCCAGTGGTGGGCCTTGGCCTCCGTCCGTTTCTGCGGCTTTGAGTATATTGATTTCATCGCCGGGGTTACTTTGTACGGATTTGAGATCTCGGATTGCACTCACCCTGGTTCGCGAGACAGGTACACCTAGTCCTGGGCTAGCCATTCAGCTGTCGTGAATGTAAACAGTGTCGAGCTAGGGACTAATTGGATACCTCAGTATTGAGACTTTAGGAGCCAGCTGAGGCTGCTACTGGTCACCGATAGCAAACCACATTATCACAATGCCGTGTGCGTGAATTCACTACTCAATGATATCGCTAAACTCTCTTTAAGTTAACGGAGGACAGGAAGCACTTGCCTCCAAAGTTCTACCTTGACATAAGAAGAAAAGAGATTGAACAAATTTTGGTGAGCGCCAATGACCGGGAAACTTGTGACTATATCGCGATCTATGCCGTGTTCTAATTATAATGAGAGGCGCTTCCGAGGCTCCTTGGCTAGCTTGGGGTTTAATGTCGCAACTGCTGTCTTGGTGGGAGCGTCAGAAAGCGGAGTAGTGAATGGTCTGGAAATAAGACGCTGAAATGGTTGAAAGCTCATGGCGAGAGCAGGAGCTTGCGATTCGTGCATCTGGAGGAGGCCGAGAGGTCTATATACAAACCACAGCATACAAACACAGCTCTTCTCCTCACTCTTAAAGGCTTTCTTTTAAACCGACCTCACGGAAACATCTCCCTCCGCCCTAGGACGGGGAGTTTCTGGTTGCCCAGCACCTCTATTAAAGATATTTACTCGTTCGTGTGAGGTGGTTATCTCGAACAAGACACCCGTTAACCCGAAATCTGGACTGATTGTCATTTATGATGTCGTTAAGAACCCGAAATAAACGTAAGCTCTCGCTTAGAGTAGTCTATGCTCTGAACTTTTCCTCATTGTTTCTTCGGTTCTCTCTACTTTTCTTCGCAGTCAACGTATTTACTTTTGCATTACATCAAGTACGCTCTCACCTAGCTCTGCTTTCCTTTATTTTATAACCCTTACGAAAAAGAAAAACGAATGGCCTTAATCCCTTGGTTCATATACTTATAATTACTTCAGAATTATAATTCTTGGGGTCCCCTACGCTCCATTATGCCTCCAGGGCGCAGAGCCTGGGACGGAAATGACAAAGCCAGACATTCATCACATGCAATTGCTTCATAGCTTTCCAAGTTTAGTGCGAGGCTAAAGGCCTGAAATTAGGTTATACTACGTCGTCTTTGGATCAAGGATACACGTATTGTTTATTCTGAATAGCAATGTAAAATGCCGGCGAGATTCATCTTTTTGGGGCTTCACATTATATTTTTTGGTTTTATTTTTATTTCATCGTATCTTACCCTTAACCGCATAAGTACATTGCTTTCTCTCTAGTTAGATGTAGTAATTGTGTACCGATTATAGAACAAAGAAAACCATTGTGTATGTATCGTCACGGTGCGAGAGTCTTGCTATCGAACTCAAAGGCGTCTATATCTCACTTCAGTATAACTCTGGGACTTCATCCTTTGCAGATGCTGGGGGCAGTTTTATCCCGCGGGCTCACCTACAACGAAGATAAAGTGCTTGTGGCATCAATTCCAATACTACAGTCATGATTACAGGTAGGTCAGGGGTTTGCCACCATATTCTTCAGCAATGTTCCGAAAATTACGTGGCACATGCCTACTCTAGTAAGACTATTGAATCATCTGCATAGCCGAGTAAATTAGCCGTAGGCTCATTCCTACGCCGAATACAATAATGCAGTCAACAGTTGCACCTGGATAACCCAATTGGCAGGGAAGGCTGACGAGAAGCCGGCATCGGAGCCTCCTAGACAAGCCAGTCGACCGGATATCCAAAGCCCAATTGATATTCCGCGACATCTCGTATTTCCGTTCCAGACCATGGTGGTCCTCGGTCCGTCAGCTTAATCTCACCGCGGTCCCGTTTTCAAGATATCAGTGACGCGATTGCGTGATCCGGCCACCTTGGAACCCAATCAACCCTAGCCGAATTAGATGCCGACGGAGGTTTCGGTTGCGGTCGCGGCTGTCAAGGTGAGCAGTAGCTCACACCTACTCCTCTTGGTAAACCTTCTGGGCATCGCCACGACAGCTTTGGCACTTCCGGGCCGTATTTCCACTTCTCCCTATCAACTACCCCAACTTCCCTCCCCCAGAACATGCGAGAATGCGGGGGAGGACGAAATACTTCCCAACTTGGGAAGCGAAGAGTCTGGGGTACGCCTTGAGCCGCAAAGGGCGCGCGATGCCACATCGAGTCAGCAGGTGAGCAAAGTCTTCGAGTCATGTGTCGATAGCGCCGCGTCCCTACCTACGATGCCGGGGTTGTTTCAAGGCCAAGCGGTTTTCCTTGGGCAAGTACATCCGGAGCGGCAAAGGACGAGGCCAAATCCGAGGGACCGCGGATAATTCCTTCTCCTGCTGAAGCGCGCACTGACGCTCGGGATGGAGCTAATTGTGGTCCCGGCGAGAATTCCCGCTCTGGGAAGGTTTAAACACCAGAGTGTCGAAGCGATCGTGGGCTTATCTCCCGCTAAGACTCCGTCATGGTTCGGCCACCCCGCGAGTCTGGAGATGGCATATCTGGGGAGACCGGAGGGGGGGTGCGCGGGCAAATCTGGGGGAAATGCCGGTGCCAATTGCTTAATTGCAACGGACCGATGTTCAATCGTCGCCAGGTTGATTGTCCCCAGGTTTTGCGTGTAGCTCGCTCCAACCGCTCTGGGAATCCCGAGCCCCGACCCTCACCCCCCTTTATCCCCCCTTCCTATCCCGAGATGCCGTGAGGTCGCCCGCACGTCACCCAGAGCTCCCGGCCGTGCGACAGTCCCGGCGCATTGACCGGTAACCTCAAGTGTCGTCGCCACAGCGCGTCGGAGATCGTCCGCGTCGGGCGAGCGGCTCTGCGGCTCCACGTATTCGATACTCCACGCCACCGGAATGAGAC
>NAGG01001053.1:0-23440 GCA_003031705.1 Calonectria naviculata | reverse complement strand
GCGGCGAGGGGCGCAGGATGGCGTAGCAGGTGTAGGCCACGACGGAGAGGAGGATGATGTTGAGGGGGGAGAAGATGGTGGAGCTGGTTGGGCGACAGGTTGTTAGCTACAGGTGCACCATACAGATGTCATATGGCCTCCATCGCCGAGGGTTGGTGGTGGTGGGGGGGAAGTTGGCTGGCGGGTGACCTACGCAGTAAGCTCCTTGGCGGCCTGTTGGACCATCTGCTGCTCGACGTGGTCCATGGCTGCAAGCTGTGATATGATGCGATGCGGTGAGATGCGATGCGATGCGATGGCAGTCCTTCTGGCGAAAAAAAGGGTGAGGTTTTGGAGGAGCGAAGTGCGAAGAAGGCGAGAGAAGGAGGAAGCTTCCGGGCCTGCTGTGGCGCGGGATGCGGATGCGGATGGGGACGGGGGAAAATCGGGGCTCTCTAGTGCTGTGTGTGTGATGGTCTCACAGCTTCGTCACCAACAAAGAGCCGGGCAGGGTCGGTCCAAGATGGGAACAGGTCCTGTAACGTGTATATATATATACGGGGAGCATATCGCAATCGATGCCTCCGATGTGGCCGAGCGGCTAAGGCTTAGCTGTTCGGGCTCGTTTTCCCCACCTTGGCGATGGCAATGCACGTCGCAACCACAAGGGTTTCCGGCGGCGAACGGTTTAATCAGCACGTCCGATGAGCAGAGAAAGGCTCGGCTTGACGATTGTGCGCAATTGAAAACAACGGCCGCACTATTTCAAAGGCGCCAGTTCCCATTTTCGCATTTACACCAGGTCGCTAGTCCTTCCCGTAGCCACTCACTCCCACGTCTCGCCCTGAGGTGCGCCGAGTTTATAAATCCCGAACAAGCAAGTATCCAACTTACTTACACACGCCCAGTAGGGACGCTACTATGCATTTTGCCTGCTCGGCACCTTCGGTCGGAAGTGCGAATCTGTCCTCCGCGGAATTCGGCCTATCCGCCGGCTTGCCCACGCGGCAATTCCGCAATAAAGTGCTGCGTCGCATTTGATCAGCATTTTGGGAATCAATTGAAATGCGCCGAACCTCGCAATCGCAATCGCTTCGCCGTCAATTGCGCAGAGAGCAATTTCCCTCGGCCTTTTTTTTATATAATTGCGAGGTCCCTAAGACTAGGGTCTATCCCGGCACTTGGACACATTAATCGTATTCGTGTATCGTATGCCGAATCCAATCAGTCCCTTGTAAATCCCAAGCATCACGCCACATAGCCCAACATTTGAAAAAGAGCAAATGAAAGAATATTTGCATCTAATTAACATACCCAACAATATGCCCCGGCGGCGACGACATCTCGATAGTGGGGTTTATACAATCAGAGGAGAGTCTATCGGGTTTCTCCTCACATCAATTGCCATAGACGCCATACTCGAATAACTAACTGTATTTGCCTATTTATCTACCACTTGTAAATGGAGATTGTGCTGGTGACCGGGCAAGGACGAATAGAGAACAAATTTAACCAAACAGGCCCAGAATGAATGGGGAGATAAAGGGAAATCAGAGGTAAATATGGATATACATAGCTTGCCAAGTAAGTTTTATGGATACCTATCGCCCTAATTAGGGAGCTTATCGGAGTATGTCTTGTCATGTTGAGTAGCAAATGTGTGAGACATTGCACGTATTCAGGCTATCCATCGCCCACGGCTCCCAAGAAAAACAATAGAGGCAAAGTAAATCGACTGAGCCAGAGGAAGAATATAATGCAAAAAGAGAAGGTCACGGTGGGGGTCGAACCCACAATCTCCTGATTCGTAGTCAGACGCCTTGCCATTGGGCCACGCGACCGTGCTTATTTGATGGTGGAGGGAAGCCAATTTTCATCTCTTGAAGCTATCCCCACATACTCCATCCTGGTCTTGGACCCGAAAACATGTTGCACCTGTCAGTCGGTCATTGAGAGCCTTGGCACATTTAAAACTACGTCAGTTTGTCACTTCCCTATACTCACATGGACATTTTCAACTTTAACTTGCACAGAAACCCACTCCGTGTGTGCCTTGTCCTCGACCACAAAAATGAGATCCAACATGTCTTCACTAGTGAACCCCATGGTCAATATAAATTTTCCAATCAAGCAGTGTTGCGGTGCCTTTTATAATCTCATATAGAACACTATGTGCGAATTTTCACATATTCCTATCGGAAACCTAGTTTCTAAAACCATTGACTAAGCACCACCCAAGAAGTTTTTACAGTGATCCAGATTCAGTGTTCTCAAGAGCCAACCAAGGTGTGGATCTCAGAGATTGCAAGCGTAGTGCAAATCCAACATCAGTAACGCAGGAAGTTCACTACTTTTACACTACACGGCTTGCAAACTGCCAAGGGCTATCATTTAGTGAGCCTCCATACCTTTAGTGACAATTTTCAATACTAGAGAAAGGTTCTTTTGTTTTGCCATTGAAGCTAGAAATATTATATTCTAATTGTCTTCTTCCCAAACTCTTGAGGATAAGGACGGTTCCAAGCTAGATCATTGTGAGATTGCTACTACGTATTTGGGTCGTGATGCAAGCGCCGTTATGGAGAGACGTCGACGAGAAGTGGCCAGGTAAATTCATTATATTGTAAAAGCATCAATCAACACAATCAATTCCTCTCTTGTAGAGTTGCAATTGATCCAGGAGCTCTGCGGCGCAAAGTTTTAATCTGCCCTTAACCAGAGCTTACCTCGAACTCTCGACACGAAAGCGTTCGTATACACCTCAAGAAGAGTTACAGCACCCCCTGGGGCATCTTCCCATAGCTTAAGTACAGCCGGTCTATTATTTGAGCCGCCGATGGTGCCAGTCGTGTCATATTACCAAAGAATATGCGAAAGAAGCTGATGTTAAAACTCAAGAGTTATGGATTAAACTGTTGGCTTGGTTTTAGGAAATTGGGCATTGGATACAAGAATCATTATACAGCTATTTCAACGAGATTTTTCAAGAGCTAATACAAACCATTGGATTTTCGACAGTTGTAATGGCTTGCATTAGCTGCCAACCCTCACTAGTGATGGAAGGGATTCAAAACTATCGCCGAGTAGATGGCAAGGGAAACATTATCTTGATCGCCAAGGACAAACGCTGTTAGCAGGGCTTTCAGTTAAGCTTTTGTACCTAACCACTTGGCCATAAGTCTATGTTGATTAATACGAATTAACCAAAATATGTTCTGGGACGTTGAATTTAATTCTACCCCGAGGGCCAAATCAATATTTGCTTCTTTAGGAAGCCCAAATTTCAGCAACTGGGGATTTGGTCTAGTGGTATGACGTTTGTTTTGCATTGTCACATGTAAAGGTCTACAAAAGGTCGGGGGTTCAATTCCCTCAATCTCCACAACGCTTTCTTTTTGACGTTTCTCGGTGATTTGAGATGCGTTGTTTCTTTTTACCTATTTTGTGGATGGCCTCTCTTGTCCCTCCTCGGTCCATGCGCTATGCTGTGGTAGGTAGCACGACATATGAACTCGACAGGATATGCATAAATTGCCTGTATTTAAAATCATAAACTTGGTGTTTTCTCTTTCTATTTAAATACTGACCTGATCCAAGTAGTATATAATTTAGATCGCCTTTGAGGGTTCTTAAATCACAACAAGGAGTTAACTATTTCACGCAAGCAGGCGGTTGAAAACATAACACAGGAAAAGGCTCATCAACAAGGCCTGCCATGAGGGGGCAGGCACCTTTTCTGGGGGCCAGCATAAACAAAGAGCTAGATAAACTAAATAGTTGAGTTACGTATTCTGAGTATAACTTAAAATAGCTGGTAACTATTACTTATACACACAGCCCAATCGGATGTAATTATTGCTTTATAAGTGAAAAGAGAAGCTAATTCCAGGAACACAATTCCCAGCATTGGAAGGTAGACAGAAGAAAAAAAAGATGGTTGATTAACCCCCGGCGGGACTCGAACTATTATTGGTTGTTAGTGGACAGTCTTCATTGACCATTGAATGGAACTACTAACCCCGCAATCTTGAGATTAGAAGTCGCACGCCTTAGCCATTAGGCCACGGGGGCTATTGGACTCGTTGTGGTTCCGCCGACAGAATTTACGTTATACATGGGCACGAGATGGTTCAGACTAATTGCACCCAAGGAAAACCACGCTTCCCGTCACATTTTTTTCCCATTGTGATGAATTACATTTCTTGAGTTTTTTATTGAAAAGCTCAAAAGAATTTCTAGGTTCTCTGGTATTCTGTTTCACACGCATGGTTGCGTTAAATTGCATGTGTGTTGTCTAACTATCCAAGGACTTGTGCATATGTATGCTTGCTATTGGATGGGTTCGCCAGTCGAAATTCAAACCCAAATCAAGCTCCTACGAAGTCCTTCTAAAGAAGCCCCATTTCAGGTTCCCAATGATGGATTAGTGAGCGTAGAAACTCGGTGGTATCTATGCAATCGTGTACGATAGTTCCTGTCCAGCAACATACATACCCTGGACCTGATGTGAGGTTAATGGGCTGGCCGGGACCGCCGATGCTTAATTCGAAATGGCCTCGCAAGAAAATAAAAGAAAAGGAAATAGCCCAATGGAAAGTATACAAAACTAGTCGGCCCCGGCTGGAAGTCATCCATACTCCATGTCCCCTGCAGACCTCTCATTCGCCTTGGAGCCCCGACCTAGTACTGGGCACGTAGGACATTAGAGACAGGCTCTGAATGTAGCACACCTTAGTTGCAACTTTATTTTTTAGTCAACACCAGTCTTCCACTGGTTTAGCACAAAATAAATTTAACTTCTATGCTTCCTGAGCCATATCATTTATACCTCCTCGTTCTTGATCACAATCTGGACCGCCTAGGCAGTATACAAGAAACGTGCAAAGACTATGTGTACTACTATTGGGATGAGACTGGTCGTCATGACTCCCGTAGTCCCTACGTTCATGCCGGTATTTAGGTCATAAAATAATTAGGGAATGTTAGGTTTTAGTTGCTATGGTGTAAGGGTCGCTAGTAACAAGCCTCATCGCCCTAAAAATATAGTGAGTCAACGGCGAGAATGACACTGCCACAGTCACGCTAGCCACTAGGCAGCCAGTCACCTCCACAAGGCTGACTGGCCAGTCACAACTACAAGCAAGCAAGTATATAGAACATGATTTCTTCCAACCACCTTCGAGTCAAACTACGAACTTTTAAGATACCCTCAATCAACTTGAGAAGGGACAAAATGGCCGAATCTTCATCCTCAAATCCGCTATACTTTTGGCGCGAGACAGACGATGAGACAGGATGGCTATCACAATGGTACTACTGCCCTTTCAAGGACGACAAGGATCCAAGCAAAACGTACAAAACAGCCGAGCAGTAAGTCTGACATAACGAGTGAATGGACTTATATCGAGGGTGTGGACTTATTTGAACCTGCTCAGCTACATGATGCATCACAAGGCTCTCCTCTTCAATGATTCGGCAGTCGCCCTCGAAGTTCTCAAGGCCGGCCATCCACGCCAGGTCAAGGGTTTAGGCCGCAAGGTGAAGGGGTTTGACGAGGCCAAATGGGAAGCCCACCGACGTGAAATTGTTCGCAGAGGCAACATCCTGAAGTTTACAAACGCCGTGTCAGAGGCTGGCTACTACAAAAGCACGAAGCCTCAAGGCAAGCAGGCCAAGCGCAAGGTTTTGCCCATTGAGGGGTCGCTGAAGGCAATGTTGCTGGCAACCGGTGATCGCGAAATTGTGGAGGCGAGCCCGTACGACTCCATCTGGGGAATCGGGTTCAAAGAGGCGGACGCGGAAGCCGCGAGGCAATGCTGGGGTTTAAACTTGCTGGGCTTGGAGTTGATGGAGGTGAGAAGGATTCTGCGAGAGGAATATCAGCCGGACACAAAGACTGGAGAGTCTGCAGAGGACAGTGAGCCAGCGGCCAAGAAGAAGAAGGTACAAACTGAGGATGGAGAAGAGGGAGAGGATAAAGAGGAAAAGAAGGACAATTAGATAGGCGGTAGACATGTGTCGTATACGCAGGATATTGACGGAGATGAGGGAGAGAGATTGTGTGTGGCAGCGATCAATGATTTGCCATTGGACTTGCACCGAAACGAATAACGCAACCCAATTGGATATCGTAGAAATATTAATAAATCCCAGATATCCATAGCGCATATATTCATAATATCGTGTTTAACTGAGCTGAACCAACGGTGTATAAAGCACCCACCCACCGATGAACTACAACCCGCACCAAGTTGCTTTACCGCAGCCCACTGTGCGTAATAACTTTGCGAGGCCAGTTTTAGTAGTTGCCATGACAAACTTCGCACCGTATGCCTTACTGGACCTGAGCTGCAACGAGGTGAAAGTCGACTTGGCCAGCTCAATCTAGGCTTGGGAGGTTGCTCAGACATGGATTTATCAAAAACCCTGAAAACGAAGATATCCTTCAGAATGAAGTCGATTACGAAATGACACATGATCTGGGGCAGGTGTTCTTGTGGTCAATATTGACCGATATTGGATTGTCATGAGTTAGGGAACAGTTTCCCCAGTTGAGTGTCTATGTTTTTTCATGCATGGCATGCCTCCTTCTCTTCCATCTCCAATCATCCCCATACATGATAAATCGTACAAAAGCCTCGAATTTTCCTTCAAAGCAAGCAGAGCGGCGTGTGATTTTTCCCCTGGTGATATGCAGCCCAATATCCCCAACCCCTTCCAATACAGTTTGTTTCGTTTTTTTTTTCATGCCTGAAACCCTTGGTATCTTCCACATGATGGCACATACTATACATTTATTAACACAGGTTGGGCCGGCCCTGCCTAAGGTCGACCATGTTTCGTCTCTCTTTATGTTCAGTAAAACGTTTCTCTTATTAACGTCAGGTATGCAGGAGCGCTTGGTTTAGTACCAATCTCGACCGCTCTTCTGCATCTCAATCAGACGCCATCCCCGGGTCTCGGGGTTGTTGACATCTTCAGGCACTCGAGTAATACCGATGGCGTATGTCACCAGTTGCACCTTGTCCTCCATGCCAGCGGCAAGTTGGTTGGTCTTGGCGTTGCGGTAGACGTGCACCTCCTGGGTTCGGCAAGTAATGATGAAAACAGGCACCTCACCAGGATCAAGGATACGAGCTCGGAGGATGTCAACGTTCCTGATGTCCAGAATACGGCCATCCGACTTCATGCCGGCCTGAAGGTATTGCTTGGTCAGAGCCTCGTAGACAGAAAACTGGGCAGCGGACAACCACAGCTTGAGAGTTTCCGTGTCGCCCTTGACATAGGCATCTAGGACTTCAGGGAGGATATACTCTCGGAGCTCCTGCAGGAAGGGCTCAACCTGGAAAGCAGGATCCATGGCGCGGAACTTCTTGATCACCATTGCCGTCTCGTTCTCAGCGAAGAATCCGCCAATCTTGTCAGTGATACTTCGGGCGGTCGAGATAAGAGGGTTCTCAGACTCCTCATACTTGTCCTTCATGCTGAAAATGCCCTGGACAATCTTGTTGGAGTCACGGAAATCTCTCCACGCCTCCTTCCAGGCGGCGTCTTTGTGAAGGGTGACGTTGGTACCGGCGCTATCACATGTTAGATATGATTTGAGATAATAAAATTGAGGGATTTAAACTTACTCGGGGTCCTCCTGCATGACCTCGCCACCGGCTGGGCGTTGCTTTTCCAGGGCTTCTCGGCGTTTGCGACGCTCTTCCTTCTCAACCCAGCCACCATATCGTGAAGAGCTGCCATCATCTATGACATTCTTCACGTTCTTGTAGGCCTCGGTTTCACGAATAGGAGCGGTGGCCTTGTCCACAGCATCACCGGTGACGTTGGCAGCTTTTCGCACACCCTTCATGACAGGGGTCTCCCAGGTCCATGCAGCACCCTTGCCAATGGCACCAGCAGTGGTCTTGACGGCACCTCCAACGGTGTCGCTGATAGCACCAGTGGACTTCTCGTAGGCTTCACGGGCACGTCGCACAGATTCACTCTCAGAGAACTGGTGAGCGGCGGCACCGATCTGCTTGGTCGACTCGTTCCATTCTTGAGACTTCTGAAACTCGGTGTTCATAGTCTCCATGAACACCTGCCAGGGAGTCTTGTCACCGTGGGGAGGGGGAGGGGGGAGGTCTTCCTTTTTCTTTTCATCCTTGCCCTCTTCCTTACCCTCTTCTTCCTTTCCGTCCTTTTCGCCACTCTCACCCTCGTCGTTTTTCTTGGGCTCCTCTTCCTTTGACTTGCCCTCGGTTTCGGTTTCGGTGGGTTTCTTATCCTTGGCCTCGGTAGCAGCCTTCTCGGTCTTGGGCTTCTCGTCTTGCGATAGCCGGCTAGACTGGTGGAAGAGGCGAGATTGAGCGATGGAGGTGGGGTTGAGGCGTAGCTCGGAGGGGAGGAAGGAAGACCTCAATGGCGAGCGAACTGCGCCCGACATCATCGGGCCGTGTGATCGGACGCCATCACGGGAGGCATTCTGGGAGAGCTGAGATGCTAATCGGCGGTACGAGGGGGTTTTGCCGGCGGTGTTGAGGGGGACGGAGGCCCGAGACAGGACACTCTCGGTGTGCGCCGCTTTTCTCGCAAGGGAATTCATGATTGCAACAACTCTAGAAGCCCTCCACAGGACCGATTGATCGTGGATTTAAGGGCGATGGAGGGGAAAACCGTAGTAGAATTTGATGGAATGCGCGGGAGGAAATTTTGTTGCGATCTCGGTTGAGCACGGAAAGGAAGGCGGCGAGCCGGCAAAGTCTCGGCAGAATTGGCCGACGGCAGAGGTCCGAACAGCCTATGCAAAAATTATAGTGTCAGAATCACTCCAAGAACGCAAATTCCCATTGGTGATGTCAACAAGATGAGCCGCTCACTTCCAAGCCGTCTTGCGGCTCAATCGCTCTTCCGAACTCCCCAGGCAACTTCCGGTGCGCTGAGATGCCCGTTCCAGGCGGCCCGGCCGCTCTCGTCCACCAGCGCTCGCTGCGCTGATGATCTTCCACCTCCCCCTCCACGAGCGCCCCGGAAGCGAGTTGCGAGGCCCAGCTCCGCCTCGCTTCTTGAGAACATCTACGGCACTTCCCAACCTCCTTCGGCCGCTCAGCCTGCTCCCAGCAGTGCCATGTCGAGCCTCTCCCAGAGCCTCGTTTTCAAGACCCTCAGCAAGTCCAACGCCGATGTGGGCTCAGCTACCGACGGCCCTCGATACGTACAGGCCAAAGAGGACGACTTAGAACCATTCCACTTTCACATTTACTCGACCAAGCACAACACCCACATCACCTGCACCAAGCCTAACCGCGAGCCCATCATCTCCCTGTCCGCAGGCAACATTGGTTTCCGCAAATCCCGCCGAGGCACATACGATTCCGCCTACTCCCTCACCAAGTACGTCCTGGAGCGATTGATCCACACTGGGTGGCCTATGAAGATCTCACGTCTGGAAGTGGTGGTGCGAGGCTTTGGCCAGGGCCGAGAAGCAGCGCTCAAGGTGTTGATGAGCCCAGAAGGCAAGGTGTTGCGTGACAAAATTGTCCGTGTGGCCGATTCTACGAGGATTAAGTTCGGTGGAACCAGAAGCGAGAAACCCAGACGTCTGTAGTCTGGACTGGAAAATGATGTGTGGAATGATTGTGAAGGATAAAATCCAATGTACCATATTCTGTACGAAATGTACCATACAAATAAAACCCGATAACCCATTTGCCCTAAGCATATTTGAAAGAATGACTTGCTCCTTATACAGAACCCGTGGTATCGTGCCGACCAATTTAACAAAAAGAAGATGAGGAAAAAAAAAAAAAAAAAAGTGCACCGGCACCATGCCTCCCAAAACGCCAGTAGAGACAGTGGTGCCTCTGAATGAAAGATGCGAAATCAATGCAAGCCTTTTGACTAACTTACCTGGTCGGGGCTCTCTCGGCGACAGGGAGCTTACGTCCAGCTGCATCTCGCAAAGTCCTTTTCCCTTTGCCGCTACCTCCTCGTCTCCTCTCGTCCTCACTATCCCAACCGTCGTCATCATGACTATCGGTCAAGAGGTGTTGGCCATCCGAGTGGCTGAGCATGCGAGTGCGCTCGTCGGAATCATCATAGTCGCCAAGCAGCTCGCCATCGGCACCATCATATTCTGGAGGTTCAATCCAGTCTCGTGGGACCACACAAGGCAGTGCAACTCCGATGCTGGCGGCGCGGTTAAGCCAGGATGGACCGGGTTGGCCGGTGAGCTTCATACAAAGGTACGACGTAAAATGGTTGCAGTTCTTAGTGAGAAGATTATAAGAAGTACCGAGGAACTCGTCCGAGGCGGCTCTGAGCGTAGCTTCGATTTCTTCATCGGTCGCGATGGTGAAGCCGTGGAGAATTTCGCATCGAAACGTCCCTCCAGGAGGCTCGGTCATGGGCTTGGTCCAATAGACACCAGTTACGCCGTGATTATCGTGACCGCCGTAGGCATATTCTTTGCCGTTGATGACGACGCCGGAATGTAGGAGAGAGGCACCAACAGTCCAGAGGACTGACGACAGTCGGCCGGGCTATCAATGACGTCCAGGTCAGCTACAAGGCCCGAGCTCAATCAATGCGAGGAGAAGGTGGCGATGCACCTCATGTCCGGGGAAATCACGTACTGGTAGAAGATCATAAACATGAATAGTGATCTCGGTCTTCTGCAGAGACAGCGTCGACCGATGTCTGCTGACAGATGAGCTTGTGCTCTTCCGCGGCATGACGACGCCTGGTGTCGGTCAATGCCAGGAGATGGGATGCGACTGTACGAGGTCGGTGTCTCGGCTGTGCGTGATGATGCTGCGAGGGCGCTTGACGGCTACGAAGCGGGGCGCGGAATGTTGGAGATAAGCTTGGCCTTCGGATGGGATCAAGAATCAGTGGGATATCATTACAGCGCAGAGGTTGGAAAGCGAGAGATGATGGACAAAGGAAGTCCAGGGAGGGACAAAAAGTGCAGAGTAATCCAATGTGCGGAGGCTGCCGTTGTGCCTGGCTCCAAAGCATGCGCCTCAACGCCTCGCTGTGCTTGCTTCACATTCGTCTCGGGCTAACCTATCACTTGATGCGTGCGCGTGCGTGCGTGCGAAATGCTCTCAATGCCAGCAAAACCTTGTACATCCGACATCGACAAGGGCCCTCCGGATGCGTCAGCCAATGACGTGGGTGCTGTTCATGCCGCCGGATTATCTGCATTCTCCGCCCCGCGCCGTAAAATTAGTTAGGCCGCCACCCACACCAGCCCCAACCTCGCCAAACTGTCAAGGTGGGGTGCTATCAAATTCTCATTTCGTCTCTCTTTTCTTCTCAAGCTTCCCCCGTTGCGTCAGAGAAAATTTCTTCTCTTTCCTTCCCCTTCTTCTTTCTTCGGCGCAGCTGCTGATAGGAAGCCGTCCAAGGCGCATTGAGGGTTGGCAACAGCCAACCACGCCTTCATCACGAAGCTCTTCACATCTTCTCCCTTCTTTTTCGCTTCTTCATCCCCTCACTTTTCACCCCGCGCAGCAAGCTCTGCAGCTCTTGGATTCATTCCAGCCACCTCGCGTCTAGTTGTCTTCGTTCCCCGTCGCAGCTACGCAAAAAGAAGAACGAAAATGCCTCCCAAGAAGGCTGTCGTTGAGACAAAGATCCCACTGGGCCGGCCCGGTAACAACTTGAAGAGTGGTATTGTATGGCACCGTCGCCTTTTCATTCTACGAGGTCCATATCACTAATCCCTCACAGGTCGGTCTTGCCAACGTCGGCAAATCCACCCTCTTCCAGGCCATCACCAAGTGCTCCCTGGGTAACCCAGCTGTATGAAGCCCCCCTGCCGCCTCGTCGCCCTAGATTCGGGGTGCTGACAGCTTCCAAGAACTTCCCCTATGCCACTATCGACCCTGAAGAAGCCCGTGTCATCGTCCCCGATGACCGCTTCGACTGGCTAGTTGAAAAGTACAAGCCCAAGTCGGTCGTCCCGGCCAACTTGACCATCTACGATATCGCTGGTCTCACTCGTGGTTCCTCCACCGGTGCCGGTCTTGGAAATGCCTTCTTGTCGCACATTAGTGCCGTCGATGCCATCTTCCAGGTTGTCCGATGCTTCGATGATGCCGATATTATTCACATTGAGGGCGATGTCGACCCCACACGTGATCTCGACATCATCAGCGAGGAACTCCGATTGAAGGATATCGAGTGGGTTGAAAAGGCGCTTGAGAACCAGAAGAAGAAGACCCGAATGGGTGGTCAGAGTCTGGAGCTCAAGAAGGCTCGTCAAGAGCAGGAGACTATCGAGAAGATTCTCGCTCATCTCAAGGATGGCAAGGACATCCGCAAGGGCACCTGGGGCCCCAAAGAGGTAAGCTGCAATTTTTTATTTTCTGTTATGCGTTTCACCACATGCTTTACATGATGACAAAAGGCCTATCGGCCTGAATCTTAACCCAGCTCGTCGAATGCCTCACCTAATACAACGCTTAGAGGCATTATGAGAAAAGAACCCTACTCTGATAGCATCATATTTCACTGTTACATTTTGGAGTTTTGAATTGGAGCATTAGCTAACTTGCTCTTCAGATTGAGGTTATCAACCCTCTGACACTTCTTACTGCTAAGCCTGTTGTCTACCTCGCCAACCTTTCTGAGAAGGACTTTGTCCGAAAGAAGAACAAGCACCTTCCCAAGGTTGCTGAGTGGATAAAGGAAAACGCCACGGGAGACCCTCTCATCCCCATTTCCGTCTCATACGAGTCTCGTCTCTCAATTATGTCAGATGAAGAGGCCAAGGAGGAGATGAAGAACGTTGGCGCTGAATCAGTGCTTCCCAAGTGTATCCTCCAAATGCGCAAGGCCCTGCAACTGGGCAGCTTTTTCACTGTCGGCCCTGACGAGGTTCGACAGTGGACTCTCCGCAATGGCTCTAAGGCTCCTCAGGCCGCCGGTGTTATTCACACCGATTTCGAGAAGACCTTTATTCAGGCTCTCGTCTTCAACTTCAACACACTCAAGGAGTTGGGCGATGAGTCCGAGGTCAAGTCCAAGGGCAAGATCATGACCAAGGGCAAGGAGTACATTGTAGAGGATGGTGACATCGTGCACTTCAAGGCCGGTGCTGCCAAGGGTTAGAGAATTACTCTCACTAGCCCTAGGTCACCTTCCATAGATCAAAAAAATCGTAAAATATAACGATGTGACGAAAACAACACGTCATTTTAGCATCAAACTTTTTTGTGCCCCTTGAATGCTATGAAGTGAAGCCCACTATGTCAAGACGGGAAAGGTTGCGGCATGTCGTAGATCACAAAGTTCGAAGTCCATGGCGCCTTAGTGTACATTCTATTTGAACCATGGAAAGACCAACCTTCACTAGTCTGGTTATAGGCGTAGGCCCCCTGGTGCACTCAGTGACAGATCAGTCTTGTATTTGGGGTCCAAGTCGAGCGTGGTTTGGTCGTCGCCACAATGGTAAAGGCAAATGCTCAAGTGCGTAAAGATTACAGAGGTAAGAAGCGACAAAGTGAGTTTTTTTCAAAAAAATTATTTGGCTTCGCTGCCAGCTATCTTTTTTTATCCATTTCTCTTTTTAGATTGCTATTAATAAAGGGAATTAATGTAAAAAATGCAAGTAAGTCATTTGAGTGTCTCGTCATCATCATATCCTTTTTCCTATCCGGTCTCATCCATCAAGGATTGACCTTTCCTGTACTGTCCGTTATCCTCCACTATCTCATCACATCGTGTCCATTCGTCATAAAACGCCGACCAAAGTCTTCATGATATGATTGCTTGCACAAAGTCAACTGGACAAAGGAAACCCACTGTCTACATAGAGACTGGTGGGAGTGATTATTGAATCAGATACCACCGTAGCGCACACCACGCTTACCCAGCTCCTTGCGGCCGATAGCGTCCTCGGGCCAGACCCAGCCGCGGCTGCGCTTGGCCTCACGCTTCTCAGCAAGCTGGGGCTGCGGCATCCAAGAGTCGCGAGGCTGGGCCTTGCGACGAGTTCCCTCGGCAGGAGCACCAATCTCGGCGCGCCATGCAGCTTGGCCAATGGGAGTCTCATCGCCAGCCAGCTGGCAGAGACCCCAAAGGGCAAGGCAGGCAGTCAGGGGAGTTTCAGCGGGGTAGGTAGAAACATCACCCTCAGGGGCAGCAGCGGCAAGCTGGACTGAGGTGACCTCAAGATCACCAAAGAAAGGGGTGTTCTCAGTGCCATTGCGGACAAGGACGAGCTCAATCTCGGTAAGAATGAAGCCGTAGCGGCAGCTGTGCTCACGCATAGCATGGTGGATGGCAGAAAGACCCCGAAGGTACTCAACACGCTTGATGTTGCCCTCGACGCGCATACCAGTGTTGAAGCGATCGAAGCTGCGGACAAGGCCGACAACGCGAGCAGTGGGCTTGCCACCGAACATGGCAGCAGCGGTGGTAGACTCACCAGCACCGTTGGCAACAAAAAGGAGATCGTTCATGCCCTGGGTCTTGGGGGGGACACACAACTGCAGAGGTCGGGTGGAGGAGAGGGCCAGAGCCGAGTTGAGCTTGGGGAGGTAGTACGAGGCATAGATGGAGTGGAGAGCGGCCTCGGTCTCGGGGTGGCGGGAAGCAAAGCCCGGCTGGGGAAGAAGAGGAGCAGCGACTGGTGTGGTGAGGAGAGCAGTGGCACCAGGGAGAGAAAGAACTGTGGCGGCGTTGAAAGAGGACCAAGACCGAATGTTGCGGACGTCCCACCAGAAGTGCTTGGTGTTGGGATCGCGGTGGGGGAAGGAAATGGTGCGAACCAGAGAAGCAGCAGGGTTGGGCGCAGTGAGGAACGTCAAGAGGGTGGTGCTAGGAGTGGGATCCGGAGTAGCGGCCATGCTCAGGGGTGAGGGAGCACGAGGGCTGTAGTTGTTGCAGGTCTGGAAGCCATAGTCGGGTTGCTGCTGAGGGGTGGCAGTAGGAACAAATGAGGGCATCTGGCGGTAGGTCGGGTATCCATAGCGGTCGAGTGTAGTGGCGTCAAGGCTGCAGCTGGAAGCACGGCGAGAGTGAGAAGGCGCAGAGCTCTCGCGGACAAAGACAGCGGGGGAGGCAAGCAGAGATGAGGGCAGCTCCTCAGGCTCACTGGAGAAGGACAAGTTGACATTGGCGGGAGCAGCATGCGACTGGTAGGGGAGAGAGTCCAGAGTGTAGCTGCGGGCATGACGAGAGGGCTTAGGAGCAGGAGGTGTGGTCATGCGGTAGTTGCAAGGAGTAGCATCAATGTTCTGGTCCTGAGAGCGGATCTTGGGGAGAAGGAGAGGCCCGTGGTGACGGACGGGAGGAGAGGCACGCGGGGGAGTTGTGAGGCGAGAGCAGAGTGAGTCGGCGGTAGACTCCGCAGTAGAAACGGCTGAGTAGACAGAGGCCTTTGAGGAGGAGCGTGAATGGCTCGAGATGTTGCCAGCAGCATGGTTGTAAGCCATTTCGAGAATAGATTGATCAAAGGGCAATGAGTTCATGGCGGAAGGAGGAGGGCTGGGGCGCTCAATGGAGGCCGAGGGGAATGTGAATTCAAAAGGCATGTCGACTGCCAGACTGTATTACTGATGTTAGCCATGGTGGGTTTGGTTGAGCAGTCGAAACATCTGAAGCACAACTTACGTAGACATATTGACGATTGTGGGGTAGGGATGGTATTAATTGTATGGAGTAAGGGTGTGTCGAAGAGTGGGGGGTGCAAGAGACCAGCTCCAGCGAAAAGCAATAGACGGCAATAATGAACAGGAAACTCGATTGGAAACAGCGTCGGACTGCTGTTTTTCGATGTATTCGGCTGGCAAACGGCTGCGAAGCTCTGAAATTTGCAATGGGTCGTCAACCACGTAAGGGCGGAATGTTTATGCGGTGCTTTTTGGTGGAAGATGAGACGACGAGATGCCAGATCCGGTCTAATCAGGAGATGTAATATTCAAGGCGTTTAAACAAAAGAGATGGATAACAATAAAGAAATCCCCTTGGGAAAGATGAGATGATTGGAAAAGGACAGGCTGATGATGAACAACAAGAAGGCCAGGCCGGGGGTGCGAGAGGCCTTCTTCTTATCCTTCCAGGCGGCTCGGAAGGATTGGCCGCGGAGAGCCGCAACGGCGGGCTTGGGGATGGGTCGCTCAGCCCACCCGCAGGTCGGGACCCATGCTGCGACGAGCGACGAGCTCGCCCACGATGCGACTCTGAAACAGGTTGAGCGAGCTCAGCGAGAGACGCGCCGGGCGCGCGCAGGAGCCCTTCTCCACGTCCACGACCACGTCGACCGTCCTCGTCCCGGACGCTTGCGCATCATGTATGTACGTACCCGCACGCGCGCGAAGCATCCATGCTCGTGGGTTGTAAGTCGGTCTGCCGGTGGGGAACGAAGCCGTCGTCGAAGGGTGGAGTACTATTTTGGGTCGTGCGTCTAGGTGGTGTAAGTTGCGAGGCCCCGCTGATTGGCCCGTGGCCGGCCCAGCCTCCAGCACGCGCACTGTCTGGTAAGCGCGGAGCACTATGGAAAGTGGCCAGTGCGCATGTCCACTATCCCACCCCTCCACACGGTGCGGGCATGACCCCTGTCTATCCGCTCCCTGCTCGCCTGTCAAGCAGCCTGCCGATTGATGCACAAGGCAGGCCGCTGAATGGCCCGGCGCCTATGACTCATTTTTAGATACATGACGGCAATGCGCAGATGACCCTAGCAGGGATCTGGGATGGAGGCCGGGACCTTCTCGACTGGGCTTGGTCTGGAGAAGGACCAGAGAATCTCGACACGCTCGTCCGCCATCACGGTGAGCGTTGCTCGACCGACGACAGACGCGGTTGTTGGTCGTGTTGGTTTTCTTGCAAAATAGATCGCGAACGACGTGAACCACCATCTCGGTAGCACGACGCGTTATTCCCATTCCCTATTCCCCCAATCCACGCCATTGAGTTCTTTTTTTTTTTCAGGGTTAACGCTGTCCCCTCTCCACCGCTTTTGCTTCACCTACTGCAACTGCACGCTGCGCTGCACTACACTTGTCCATGTCTCTCTGCTCAAGCTTAAGCGCCCGTCCACCTTTTTTTTTATTACTCTCACTCTCTTCTCCATAGCAGTTCACCAGAATAGAACCAAACGCCCCTCCCGCCAGGCGAGCAAATTAGAATCCAGAAGGCGGTAGAGAAGGAAAAAGTGAACACAGACCAATACCAGGCTCACCCCGACACCCCGGCCCCTGGCCCTGGCTGCTGGGCCGCGACCGACACAGGAGACCTAAACGCCGGGCGTCTATTCCCTCTGGGCGCTTACAACGGCTGCACAGCCCGCGCCGCACACGCAAATCAGAGCGCTGGGAGCTCACACAGCACCTGTAGGGTAGAGCCAGTTGAATTATATGAATCGTATAATCTCCCTACCGTGAGATCCGTCGCACCACTGCCCCAAAGACCTCAGCGGCTACGGAAATTGTTCTCGGCCCACCAGGCATCCGGTTTCTGCCCATATGCACATTTCTACACCTACATTGGGTTACCCGTCTGACATGGACCCTTGGCCATCAGCAAACCGTTGATCAATTTCTTTTTTTTTATTTTTTTTTCCTCTCCCGGCTGCACCGCCTCCCCCGTAGCGTTCGTTCCCCTCTTTTTTCTCGTCCTCGCCAAAAACTCGTCTGCTGCTTTTTCGCAGCGCGTACCGTTACTGGCTGACCCCCTGTCCCCGCGGCCCTGATTCGCCAGCCAGCACGCGCCAGGATTACAGCGACGCGGGCCACGTCAAAGTAGAGGCGTCGGACCAATCGGCAGCGCGCAAGCACTCGAGCACACTAGCGAACATCCGCGTCTCCACTGCTTGCTCCACCTCCGCGTCGATGAGTCTTTGAGGTCGAAAAAACGACTGGCCGATGGCTTCTGCATGTTTCTCGGTTTGGCCCTGCCCTGGTTGTTTCCCACGTCTGGGCTCCATCTGCCGTGGGCTTGCTTGCTCCGGGGCCCCTGCCCGGTTGCGCTACTACAGTGGTACCACACACACCAAAACCTTTTTAGCTTGGGCCACACGCTTTGCTGGCAAGTCGTCGACTTCGTGGACGATGTTTTACTTCAAGACTTCCTCGTTTCGTTTCCGTTTCTGGCCCTCGTTTCAAGTTGGCGGCCAGGGTCAGGACACCTCATTGACGTATCCTAGCCTCAACAATTTTTTTTTTCCCTAGCCTTCTGACTCACTCAAGCCACTCATGTCACCTCCATCTCGCTCGCTTCATGCTTACAACATGCCGGGTTCCCTGTCTTGGTTTGCTGTATGTGTACTTGGTTTGCCCTGTCCCACCCATCCGGGTCTCCCACTAACTCACATCCTAAAACACCCGTTCAAAAGGTTGCTTCTAGTTTTGTGACCATTTCTCAGAAGAGCAACGTTGCACTTATGGCATGACCTTTTTAACTACTACTTTCCATAGCCACTTTAAAGATCGTTCGAGCATAGTGAAGTTGGCTTACAAGCGTACTCAACCCAGGGTTCACATTGTCCCGGCGTACTTCCTCAGTCAAACAAACTCCTAGTTCATGAGTGCTTCGATGTCATCCTCGCCAACATCCCCTGGTCTCTTTCCCCGGTTCGATATCTGCACAGTATCGGATGGCAGACAAGGGGGCTGTTTCGTAGATCCACCTTCGCCCAGCTGCTGTAGGTGGAATCGGACCCTTACTGAACTAATTGGCTTTTTTTTTTCTTGTCTACGCCACAATGTTTGCAACATGCACAGGGTAAATGGAGGCCATCATTTCATTGCGGAGTCTTTTTCCGGGTCGCGGTGTGCGGTGTGTGGTGCTGTCGTGGCCAAGAGGCCGGAAAGTTGTGGGAGGTGGAGCTGGAGATGGTGTGTGCTGTGTTCAAGTATGCGAAGATGCACACTGCATGGGCTGCTGTCACTGCAGAAGAGACCTGCATGCAACCTAGAAATGATTTTTAGAGGGGCGAGAGAATCTGTTCCCGTTGGATTAAACATTTGAGAGATGATTGAGCACGGACTCGCGAGAGAAACAGGGCAAGGGTTCAACAAGACACCGGCGGACAAGTCCATTCCCAGCTGCTGGCTCGTGGATGACTCTGTGCCTGGTTTGATGGATGGATGGGTTTAACTGTGACTCCTCGATGCGTCTTGGGTTAGACTCGTTGATACGTGTTTTATCTGTGACATCCTCTTGGCCCAACAGCGAAGCTGGATTGTCTCTCCTGATACCTAGCATCTGCATCGCCACATCATCATCGTCGCAGGTAACACAGTCGGGTCCGTCAACCAACTCCTGCGCTGCACAGCAAGCTCCGAAGAATCCCGCCATCCGCAGGCACCGTCCTGAATCGGAGACTCAAAAAAAGAAAAGAAAAAGAAAAAGAAGAAGAAGCTTCTATGTATTTGTTTGTTTGTGAGCGCTAATCCCGCAAAACTTATCGTCGTCATCAAATGTCTCTATGAGAGGTGTCGTACCCTAGCCGAGGACTCCAGAAACCCACCCCCGACAAGAATAACCAAAAAATTGTCGTCTAAGTCGAACACGGGAAACAAGGCAGGCCAAAGCCATTCGGCCTCGTCCCTCAATTATCATACTGTAAAACCTCACGGCTCCAGATGCTGTGACAAATCCATGGGGTATCCATCCAACCATTCGTCCATTGGCCCACCGCACTCATCCATGTCACCACCACCACCACCAACACACTAACCTCTCTGCAAGCCCAGCCCCTCGGACCGGACGACAAAACGGCCGCATGCAGATCAACAAGCGTCCACCCCATGCCCTCACCCACGCCATCCCACGCCATCGCCGCACCACCCCAAGACGCGTCTGGCTCTATCCCATATCACGCGTCTGCCTTGGTGTTGCAACTTGACCATCGCCATCCCATGCCGACTCTCCCCAATGGTTGTCCTTGTGTTCCACACCCTGCAACTAGTCGCCTAGTCACACAACCCCGCCACCTTGCCCCGTCTCATCCATCGCTGCCAGCTCCTCCGCCGTCACCTCTCGTCTTTTTGGCGACGAGGGGACAGATGGCTTGGCTTCGTTGCTCGTCTCATCTGCCCCGCCCTCCTCTTTGGCCGCCCTGATTTTCCTCAGCGCTCGCATCATGCCTTCTAGCTTCATCCGCTCCTGGACCACCATCCCCCGGGCGAATTCCCGGATAGCCCGGCGTCCCATCTTGTCATGCAGCTCCTGCCACCCTGCAAGCTCACCAGCCACCGTCTGCTGGGTGTAACGAAGCTCTCTCGCGAGGTTTTCTGCCTCCTCGCGTGATTTGCGTGCGCGCTCTTCCTTCTCATCAGAAATCCGCTGTCTTGCATCGTCCAGGAGTCCAAGGGGCCATCTCGAACGGTTTAGTGTGTTAGAGTTGCGGTCCGCTTCCCGTTTTGCCGCTCTCATCTGTGATATGATGGATGGCGGCCGTGACAGCGATGCCAGGAGAGCCTGCACTGTTGATTGCAGTGCCAGGAACGTAGAGTGAAGGGTACCCTGTGCGTTCGACTGTGTCGGCATAATGGACCTGACATAGACTTCAAATGCATCAATGTGCGCGCTAGGAAGAAATGGAAGCGTGGACACTGCTCGGTGGAGTAGCACCGACGAGTCATACATGTCTGTTCGTCCCTGATCAGCGTCTTCGTTCTGTTGGAGCAATGCGTTAGATGGTACTGTACTTACCTGCAACCACCAGGCCCAAGTTGTTGGCACGTCTCGTGGCACTCTTTGTTGAGTAGTTGACGCTTCGAATCATTTCCTGGGCATGGTTGACAAACTGCTCCACTTCTCTCACATCTTCTACCGGCTCGTATTCGTCTCTGACTTTTTCTGCTCGTGTCTCAGCTTTGAGGAGTGTTCGCTGTTCCATTGTTTCGAGCTGAACTTCGGGCACCAAGAAGAATTCCCAGAGCATCTCGTGCGTCGCAAATGTGGGGTGCATGAGCATGATTTTGAGAAACCAATCAGTCCTTGCTTGCATGTCTCGTAGAATGGCCCGTGAGGGCTTGGACGGAATCTGGAACGGAGACCGCATATCGGTAAGTGAGGGGATCCATGATGCTGGGTTCTCTATGGCGAGAAGGTTTGGTAGGTGCTCAAAGTCGGCAAGTGATCGACGACTAGTCGTAACGGTGTAACTATCGTGGTCTGTTGGCGCTGCTGACTTGATGACAAGTCGCACCGTTGCATCTTCAACAAAAAATGCCCTGACGACTCCAGTGATGCGGGCGTCCGGTCCCGGAGGCATACTGAAGAGGGCAAGGTCGTCGATCTTGTTCCGTACATCGTCGTCCTTGGCCAGCTCGACTGCGGTGAGGCCCCGAATCTCCTTGGCTGCCACGTCTACTCGTGGGTCTGCAAATAGAGATCGAACCATATCATATCTGCCGTATTTGCTGGCCACCATCAATGATGTGAACCGCTTGTCGTTTGTTGCATTCACATCTACGTCGCAGAACTGCAAGATTTTTAATGCGAGAGTTGCGTCGTTGATGACATGCAACAAGGTATTCCCTTTGCCATCAACATGTTCATCCAGATGCAGGGGTAGCCTGTCACCTTGGGATGCCATGGCCACATTTAAACCAGCTTCAACCATGTCATGGTAGTTTCCATGGTCATACGACCTGCACAGAGCGAATAGGGGGGTTTGGCCATTCTTATCCCTTTGCCGCCAAGGCAAAAGGCGACCAATCTTGCCAATCAGGTCTGGCGCATGAAAGAGATAGTGGCCGACGCTGCGGCCCCATATATCCTGATACGCTAGATATCTTGCCAATTGCGCATCGGTAGAGTTTGAGACGATGAAGTCTAGGATGCCATCAATGAGCTCTGCGTTACCGAGTTGAATAGCGGCGCTTAGTAGTGTGGTGTCTTCGTTGTTCATGTCCTCAAGCACCAGATGAGCAGGGAAATATTCTGGAAAAGAGAGGAGATACTTTAGGTTTTCGACTCGGCCATTCTGAATCGCCATCATGAGGACTGATTCCCCCAGAGAATTGTTGGTCTGGGCGAGTCTCTCCATAGAAATGTCGCCTTCTAAAGCACTGCCGATAGTGCCCACGCTTGTCGCGTGTGAGTGAAGAGAGACCTCGGACATATCTGATATGCTCCGAGTATCCATTGCCACCTTTTTAACCCTCCGCAAGGGAAGGGGAAACTCTGGTATATCCCCATCGCTATTTGCCTGGAAGGGGAACACATGGCTGAGCCCTGATCCATGAGAAAATCTATCTGTATGGCTCAGAGATAACGAAGACTTTGATGATCTCCTTGAATGGCCATTTTGTAGGCTTTTCGCTACCGACTCTCGGCGGCTTGAAGTGGGTGATTCCGACAAGTCGTCTTCTTCTACCGCAGAGTCAGGTTCTATGATTTTCTTGAGGTTTTCTAGACTGTCGCCTTTAGCTGCCTCCCACAGCGCCTTGTTCCTTCGACTCGCTCGACGAAGTCCCGCCGAATCGAGCACAAGGTAGGCCAGAACTGCCTCGAAGGTGCTGAGGGCGTATCCTAGCTCTCCGCTATCCACATCATCTATGAATATGAAATTTCGAATGTAGACCAAGCGAGCCTGAAGCTGTCTAACTTGCGATCGAATAACCACATAGAGAAGGAATGAAACGAGCGTGTCGGCGTTGACGGTCATGATAGGTTTTTCTGACGATGAATCCGGTGACAGAGATTGTGATTTAGATGTGTCCGTCAGCTGTGAGACAATCTTGATTGTTGAAAGCAACAGGTCTAGCATAACCTGAGGGCATATTGCGTTGGTAATCTTCTTGAATTCCTCGACAGCGCCGGTCAGCTGAATAATGAGATTATGCTTGGCCTTGGATCCACCATCAATAGCGATTCCTAGCTGGGAAATATCCACAAATTGCATCTTCTTGATTTTGGCCTCCAGTTCAAGATCGTATGGTCGCTTGAGAATATTGAGTCTGGGCCAGAGAAGGTGATGGACATTTTCCGTTACATAGCGCTCAATAAGCTTTTCAACCAGAGGTCCGGTAAGATCTGTCGTGGCGCCCAGTAACGACAATTGCTGTTTATCGACACCCTGAAACAAGTCTATGGCGGCAGTTACGGCTGTCTCGAGGGATGCCCTCATTACGTCCTCGTCATCCTCGGCGTAAAAGTTCTCCGTCACCGGAAGCACACTGTTGGCGGTCTCTGGTCTTGTCGACACGCTGCTTGACCGAGCTCTCTTCATGGCACTCATGATGGGACCGTCTGGTTCGGGGTCGGGGATGTGGGTGGCGGATGGGGGCGGGGGTAGCGGTTTTTGGAAGACATTTGTGAATTCGAGGAACAGCTTCTCCAGACCAGGCTGCATTTGCCGGGCGATCATAGGGAAGCTATTTAAGAGGTCGTGGAAACTCGTGATGTCCTTTTTTCGTGGGGCCGCGCTCTCCGTCGATTCGCCGTTGGGTGCTTGCTTCTGCTCAGCAATCCTACGCTTCCGTACACCAGGGACGAAGATGGCGGG
>NAGG01001047.1:0-33573 GCA_003031705.1 Calonectria naviculata | reverse complement strand
GGGCGGCGGATCCGGATAGGCTTGGTTAAAATATTTTTTTTATCCCACGTCCTCGATTTGACCCCTCCTTGCCCAGTTTTGCCCCTCTCCTCTCGTTCCCCCCCCCCCGCCACCGTCTTGTGTCGTTGTCATATCAGGACATAGGTTGTCTGTCGCCTGTCCCAATCCCATGGAAACGAAGAAGCGCCTGTCTTTGGACGGGCCCAGCTTAGGCGGAGGCCCTTCAGCCCTACGCCGCTTAACCCGCAGCCCTGCTCATCGCCTGAGCTTGAGGCGATCCAGTTCTATATCCTCGAGCTCTTCCGTGTCGGTAGCTTCGGACGACAGTGAGCCATCGTCGTCACCCTCATGCGTGTAAGACCTCACTATCCCAAGTCGCTCTCTCTCCCAACGCTTGCCCTCCCAAACATCAATTTGGGTTTTTCTTTCTTTCGTAATCTCATTTCTTCTTCCCTTCACTCTTATTTACCTGGCCGCCCTGTCAATCCATCTGAGCTTAGTCGCTGACTGGCCCGACCCTAGTAACCGTGACACTGCCCAGGATGAATGCGCCCTCTACCGCTTCATCGTCTGGGCCGCCGTCAAGCGCAATGCTTGCGACAAGATGACACCTGAGGAGAGGAGAGAGTGCCCCCTGCTGCGATGCCGGAAGCGCTTCCCCAACCATGAGCTGATGCTCCAGCACCTATACACCTGTGACCAGTTGGCCGCCGGCGAGTATTGGTGCTACTCGTGCGGAAAGGTCGAGAGGTTCAGCGACGCCAAGTGCAAGAAGTGCCTGGGGCATCCCTCCAGGAGGAGGAAAATCATGTCTATGGCCAAGAACTTCTTCAGCTCGTTGGGCCACAAGAGCAAGAACTCGGCCCTGTCCGACCTGGACATCGACATCGACGAAGCCCCCCCCAGCTACGACGACTCCCTCCTGACAGACCCTCAGCAGCCCCAACTGGGAGAGCTCTTTTCCACCGAGATCCACGAAATCGACTCATCCGAGATACAGCTGCCTACCATCCTGGAGGACGTCGACGAGGCAGAGTCCGACCCCCTCCCGGCACCGGCCCCGGTTCGTGCCGCGGCACCGTTGCCTGTCGAGCCTCTCCCCGTCCGCCCCGTGGAGCTTGAGTCAGCCCCGATCCTGAATGAGCCTTTCCTCAGCTGGGCCTCGCTGCCTGACACCGTGGCCCCCACGAACCTCATGAATCAGGGTGGCAACACAAGCCAGGAGCGGCCCGTCCTCCAACTCCACACCGACCTTGACCAGTACCGGGCCCAGGTCAGGAAGCGAAGCGAGTTCCTGGCCCATAGCGTGTCGGTCCGGTCGACGGCCAGCACCAACAGCACCAACAGCACGTCGAGCACTGCCAGCTATAACATCTCGCCCATGTCGTCCGCCTGGTCTGGTGCCTGGGCCAAGGTTGCGGGGTTCGAGTCAACCCTAACTTCTCCTGCTGATGATCTCGCTGCCGAGGGCGGCCTCTTCCGAACCAACTCTTTCCTCATACCAGACAAGCCTTCCAAGCACCAAGGCTATGACTGTGAGAATGATTCCTCGGCTCCCTTCTTTCCCGAACTGCAGGCCGATATTCCCATGATGGACTCTATTCCCTCGTCGGACCCTCTTCACAACAGCATGGGCCTTGACCAGCCCGTCTTCTCTCTGCCTACCTCTGTATCTGCCGAACTCTCTCTTGAATCCAACCTGGTACTGACTGACAACTCAACGATGCCGCCTCCCATCCCCGAGGTTACCGTCGTCGAGCCCGTGTCGGCCTACCTTCCTCGGCCTCGGGCTCTGGTTGGCACCGTTTGGGACACTCTGGAGATGCATGTTGTAGATTCCATGGATAAGTTGCAGCGAATGACCAAGAATCATCTCGTTAACCAACTGCGAAACATGACGACACACTCGATAGCAATGAACGGCCTTGAGGTTCTCACGGAGATTCTGGAGGGCCGTTGCCCAACGTCGCCCGCTAAGCTCCTATGTTTCGTTCACGTCGTCTACTCTTTCTCTCTGGTCATCCATGAACAAGATGCGGCTAGCCGATGCACGGATTTGTTTGGACAAGCAATGTCCTACAGCTCCTGGCTCTCCCGTCAAGACCGCCAGCTCTATATCCAAATCGTTGACGCTCTTTGGAAACCTGCCTCCATGACTAGGGAGGAGGTAGTCAATCTTGTTCGTACCAAGGCCTCTCCTTCGGCATCACATCTGCCCAGCTCAAAAGGAAAAGAGCCCTCATCGGTTTCTGTTCATGAATCAAACAAGGACTCACTGGCGTTTGTTGCACAGTACTTCCTAGATCGTAAGTTAGCCCGCCACCACTCGTTGAAGAGAATGGAATGCTAATGAGCTGTGATGACAGAACTCGAACACTCGACTATTTTTACCGGAGACGACCCTCGGATCCAAACCTCGCCCTTGTATATGCAACATCTCGGAGATGCCACCATGGATGTTAATGTCGACTCACCATATGCTCTCGCTGTAAACTTCATGCTAAAGTATGGGTTCCACGAGTATACCGCCGATAACCCTAGTTTCCTGGCTAGCCTGAATGATATCTTGCAACGTGCAAACTTTGGGACAACTACACGGCGACTTGAATTAGAACTCATGAATGCTGGAAAAGTGAGCTTCCTTGATGCCTAAAAGTCAAGGGCAATAACTAACGTGGTCGATAGATGTATTTGCCCTCCGATACCTACTTTAATGGCTTTATTTCGTGCGTGAGAGCACAGGTGGATTCATTGTACGCGCAAAACGTCCCGGATATGATTCCAAGGACAACATACCATTATCATGGTGTCAAGTTGATTGAGGCTCTCATCAGTGAATCTCAACTGCCACAAGACCAGCCAAGTGTAACAAATGCTACGTCATCAACGCCAGCCCTGGATGCACTGGATGATGTTATCGGAGCCATGACCCCCGATGGGATTCCCGGGCTTGACTTTGGTGCTGGGGGATTCGGTGCTTCGTCTCATTTTGACTTTTCAGATGCCACAAATATTACTCCTGCTCACCTGGGCAATCCCCAGCTGTTGCCAACCCCCGAGGATTCGGCAATGGGTGGCCCGTCAACGGCGGCAACCTCGCCTCCTTCGCCGGCGCCAGCCTCGTCCTCGAACAAGGTTGAGTCGAATAGCTGCTGCGAGATATGCGGTTACCGGCCAAAGGGTGATCCCCGCTGGTTTGGCGGCAGTATGGCTAAGCATAAGAAGCTGCAGCACGCCACGACCCCGCCCAAGATCTACAGGTGCCCGTACCCCGGATGCACGAGCCAGTACAAGAACCGACCGGATAATCTGCGCCAGCATCAGATTGAAAAAGGTCATTTCATAGAAGGTCAGGAGGGCGGCCGTCGTCCGAGCAAACGGAAGAAGGTGGAGTAGCCCGCTCAAGCCATTGAGTAGGTGATTTATTTTGGTTCGACTTGTGTCAAGCATCGCGCGCTAGAGCGGGCGATCATTGTGCGTTGCTTATTGAGAAGAGGATTTCTCATTTTGTTTTCTCAAGCGGATTTGGTTTTATGGCCTCTCAGGGGGTCTCGGGAGATTTGTTTGCTTTTTCGGATTTTTATTTTTATTTTTATTTATATTACTACTGGGACAAAACTGGCGTTATGGGGGCTGGATTGGGCAGGCCTTGGGTTGGCCTTGATTTTTTATTTTTATTTTTTTATTTTGGAAAGATACCACTGTGGACTAATGCGATGGGTGGATGGATGGATGGACAGATGAATCAATGATTGCACGTGAGGAAGTAGCCATGTGGATGGAATGAGGGACGTCGTATTATGGCTTGGGACGGAACCAACTCTACCCGCGGGACTGGTATTTGGATCTCGACGGGGGGATTGGCGGTCGGCAGGGGACAACCAAAAGGGGACAAGGCAAGGAGAGGGAGGGAGGGCATTTAAGACAAATGGGAGGGATCGTTGGGTAAAACAGCATAGCACGAAGTTCCATGCATGCAGGATACATTGGATACATACATATGATTGAATGAAAGCGGAAAGCATGTCTCTCAGTGCCGGCACCACATGACGAGGGCTGCCTGAATCACTATTAATAAACATGGCCAAGTGGTTGATTGCGATGGGAGAATGGGGCCGGTAGGGTTTCGCCTTACTCTCCGGGGAAGGAAGCGTGAAAACATGGTCTGTGAAACAATGCAATATGGGCATTTGATGCAAAATAGTATATCCCAAACGCCGCGCCTTGACCCGGGACGATGACGCAGATTTGGGGGGCTCGGTACGAAAATGACGAAGCCCCCCGAGGCCAGGCGAAGCCGGATGTTCCGTTTCCAGCAGCGATCGTGGGCATTGGTGCCAGATCGGTCGAGAGCAGGGATGTGATTGCTGCCCGCCACACGCAACGGTACGAAATGGCGACGGATGGAATAGCAACCGAAAAAAAGAAGGAACGCCCCGTCTCCACGTTTGTCAATTTGTACGGAATCTCTGGTTACTCCATCCGAGTCAAGTATCGTCTGGCTGGTGAAATGTTCGGCGACTCGAACCAAACATGTGTTCGTTTGGGCCTGCCCCCATTTGGCCCGCAAGCGGTTCAGGTGCCTGCACGGCTCTAGTGCAGCGGCCTCCCCGTTCACAGATGCTATCCGCTGGCTGGTGAGGGAGGGTGGCCAGCCAGGGCGCGCGTTCAATCAAGTACCGGCTCAGCAAGGGAGAGAGAGAGAGAGATAGACAGAGAGAGAGTCACGTGGGCCTGCGCAAGGTGCGAGAGCATGGAAAAAATCAAGTGGACAGTGTGCAATTAAGACGATAAAGATACAGAGTAAACAACCCAAAAAAAACCATTCATCTCGTCTTTCAAGGGAGATCTGAATAGCTCCTTGCCCCCCTTTGGGTTGGGCCTCTGTGTGGGCGGGCGCAGTATTTTTCCTTTTTTTGTGTTTGTTTTGACGAATCAAAAGTGGGCAGCCGCTGTATGGCAGGGGGGGCGGAGCAGAGGCGGCCACGCCAGTATCGCACACCTCCCTTTCTCTCGCTCCACTTCCCCCCCAGGACACATTCATTCTGCTCACTCCCACCTCTCAAGCACAAGGCACACGCCATTATCGACACCCCCAAAGATCCTGGGTCCAGGGTTGCTTGCTGCTTGCTCCCACACTGCACCGCATCGTTCCTCGACTGTTTTTCGGCGTCAACGTCGACTGTCGATACTAGTTGCTGTGGTTGCCGTCGCTGTTCTCTTTCAAGGCACTCGTTCTCGCCCAACGCGTCAGGCCCTGTCCTCGGCCTCACCGGCTGTGGGGAGTCACGACGACTCACTTTTCGCCCTCGAGCCCATCGAGTCACGGCTACATCTACACCGATTTACGTCGCGTTACGTCCTCTCTCGCTGCCGTCGTTTGACGACGACTTCAACCCGATTCTCTAGACTCCCGACACGCCTAATTTTCGTGACCTGGCTCCACCGCCGGGGCGCTGACGAGACACCATGTCGAGTCTACGACCTGGATCCAACCCTCACGCTGGCCTCAACTTCCCTCAGGCCGGCCTCCGACGCAACGCCTACCCTCCCACCCATTCCAACCAGACGAACAAACAGTCCCCGGCGCCTCACTCTGCGTCGCCGTACCAGACTCAAGCGTACCAGCCTCAGCAACCGCCCACTGGCGCCTACCCTCAGCATCTCTTCGCGAACCCAACGCCTGTCAACGGCAACATCCCCAATGGCACTTCACGCGCCTCCAACTCTCACATGCCCAGCGCGGTCCCGAGTCCCTTGGATGTGTCCAATACACGCGCTGTTCCCCCTCCGCGTTCCCAGATGATGTTCCCTACCCTTGGCCAAGTTGTGCCCAACCAACTGCACCACCATCAACAGCAGCAGATGCACCACCCGCACCTGAACCACCCGTCGCATCCTCTGAACCAATCTCGGCAACCTCACCCTCATCACCATGCTCAGCAATCCCCTCAACAACGCCCTCAGTCCCAACAGGCTCAGCCCACACCCAAACTCCAGCAAGTTCAGGTTCAATCTAAGCCCCAGGCCCCATCTCCGCCTCAACCGCAGCAACAGGCTCAGCCCTCGCAAGTTCAGCAATCACATCAGCAGCAGCACCAGCAGTTGCAGCAACAGCTTCAGCAACAACAGCAGCAGCAACAGCTCCAACAACAACAGCAGCAGCAACAGCTCCAACAGCAACAGCAGCAGCAACTCCAACAGCAACAGCTTCAGCAGCAGCAACAACAACAGCAACAACAGCAGCAGCAGCAGCAGCAACAACAACAACAGCAGCAGCAGCAGCATCACCAGCAACACCACCAACAGCAGCAGCAGCAACATCACCAGCAGCAACAACACCAGCAACAACACCCGCAACAGCATCAGCAACAGCATCAGCAACAAGAGCAACAGCAGCTGCAGCACCAGCAACAAGAACAGCAGAGACAGCAGGCTCAGCAACAGCAACAAGCCCAGCAGCAAGCCCAGCAGGCTCAACAGCAGATTCAGCAACCTCGGAGTCAAAAACAGCAGAAGCAGCAAGTTCAGCAGCAGCAGGCTCAACAGCAGCAGGCCCAACAGCAGCAGGCTCAGCAGCAGCAGGCTCAACAACAACAGCAAGCCCAGCAGCAGCAACAACAACAACAACAGGCGCAGCTTCCACAGGAACCAGTCCAGCAGCAGCAAACTCCTCAGCCACAGAAGCAAGAAGTCCATGCAGGAGAGGGCATGGACATTGATGGCCAAAATGGCGAGAGTGACGCCAGCGGCATCGACAGTAAACTCCTCAGCGACTCGTCCTATATTCCACAGCAACCAATGGGCGAGATGATGTCGCCCCCACCTGAGGGTGGAAGCTATCCCACTCTGGAGGCAGTTCAAAAAGCCGTGTTACGATATTGCACTTCTGTTGGCTATGCGATTGTCATTGGCCGTTCCAAGAAGACTGTACCTGGACTCAAAAAGGTTCTGTTTGTCTGCGACCGAGCGGGTAAACCACCAAGTCGAGTCAGCCCCGAGTGCCGCAAGCGCAAGACTTCGTCACGGAAGTGTGACTGCCCATTCGGTTTCTTCGCCATCGAGCAACGAACTCAATGGACTATCCGCTACCGTCCAGACCCGGCCCACTTGCAGCACAACCATGGACCGAGCGAGAGCCCATCCCACCATCCTGCCGCGAGGAAACTTGACAGCAAGATGGTTGCGGCTGTGAAGCAGCTAAAGGAGAATGGTGAATATAGTCCCAAGGAGGAGGTTTCAACCGGCGACGCTAACGCTCTCTCGGTAGGTGCTGGTGTTTCTGAAACTCTGCAAATACTGCAGACCGAAAACCCTGATTGTCACCTGCTACCCAGGGACATATATAACGCTCGGGCGGCTATTAATCGCAATCCGCAAAAAGTTGCCACTGGTTTGGCTGAGAATCGGCCAGCAATATATAGCAAACCTCATCAATCTGCCGAAGATCGCATACGTGCTGATCTACGGCGGGAACTCGCCAAGGCTAGAGAAGACTTGAAAAAGGTCGAGGAAGAAAAGCAAAAGGAGATTGACGCGTTGAAAGCTAAACTGGAAGAGAAGGAGGGCATCATTCAAAAATTTGAGGAGTTCATTGACATCTGCAACGAAAGAGTCATGTTTCAACGACAAAGACTAGCAGCGAACGCTGGGGGTAGTGGCAGCCAGGCTTAGTGTCTTGATCTGGCGTATCGGTCGGTCTTGTTGGTCTGCATGGCAAGGGACGTGTGTGGCGAGGTCGATTTGGCAATCAGGTTACAAGGGCGTTGGTCTCATTATGGGCTATTGTGTTTTTCACGTGTTTGGTGGTGAAAGCTGGATCAGGGTCAACTTCTTTTTAAAGCCTACTTCGGAAAGTGGCACGTTAACAACTGGGAGGCATGTTTATGTATGGAACTTGGGCTTTATGACTCTTGCTTTTTAGGGCATGCAGATGGCGATTTGGCGGGACATGGACCTGGGAAATACAGGACGACAATGTATATGTTTGTCTGCTCAATCCTGGAGCCAAAAAGAATCTCATCGTACCTTGTTTTACAGATATTGCTTTCAGCAGCGACCGTTGAAGCCGTGACTGGGTAGTCTTGGTGCTAAGGAGGAAACTGTCATGCCTTCTTATAGTCAAGTGAAGCTTAGATTAGGTCAAACACATTATTATAACGTCGGTGCTTTTGTGTGTGAAAACGATGATAATGAAGGCGGTTTACACTTCCAGGTGGTACTGCTAAAAAAAGAACTCTCAAAAATAAAATAAAATAAAAACATACGGAACGGTGCGGTGCAGCGTGGGAGCAAGCACCAAGCACTAAACAACCCCATATCCAGTGCCGTTGGGGGTGTCGATAATGATGTGTGCCTTGTACTCGAGAGGTGTGAGTGAGCCGAATGTGGAGGTGTGAACGAACTGCGAATTTGACCTCATGTGTATCTGGTTATTAAGCGCGGGTGGGTTGAGGCTCTGAACATTAGAACGTGACACAACGATAAGTTGGTTCGGGGCTAATTTACCTCTGTACTAGTTACACTTAGTGTCTTCCCACGTCAGGGCGTTTGGCTTGTAAAAGCTAACCACTACGGAGTATAGTTGATTGAGGTCAGGGCGAAAGAACGGACCTCGCAGTGGGGGGGGGTTATGGGATAATAGCCTCTCGTTTGCATATGCAATTAAAAAACTGTTGTACGGTATTTGGAGGGTTAGATTGCCAATGCGATACTTTATTTTGATGCTTGTTCAAATGGAAATGGGTAGAATTGACGAATTTATGAGCCCTGCATTTTTTTTTCCTTTGTTGGAGATGGAGGGGGAGTGAGGGGAAGAGAAGCATATTTTGGCATCTGGGGCGGGACTTGATGAAGAAAACCTCCCGGGGTGCCGGAGGAGTGGGAGTCATCTGGAACATCCATCGTAATATTCACCCAATATTGCACCCCAATGTGACTGGAAATGAACCCTTGGGACCCCTGCATCCAAACCGCCAGCATGGCAGGGCCCGCTCTGGGGTGGTAGCCCCTGTTGACAGACAAGGGCCAATCAGACGGGAGCACCTCCCGGTACTCAGATTGTCCGCGGGTGGCCAGTGGCGGACTGGCTCTCGACGCCTTTCCCCAGAGGGACTACCTTCAGCGGGTTTCAGTGCTGTCAGTGGACGATTGAGCAGTGGGCTGCTTCTCTGTGGCTCTCTGTGGAACCACACCTGTACAGCTGTCCCAAACTTACAGTGTGTGGGCTTTTCTTTGCCTACGCCTACGCCTACGCCCAAGCGGACCCCTGTCGCGAAAGCCAGCATGTGCCAGGAGTCGCGTAATATACTGGGAAACAAAGATATCCAAAGTCAACACTCCTTTGCTGGACAAACCTCATCTCTTGCACCCCTACGCCGCGTGCCCCCCGAACGATACCATCTCACGACTTGCGAATTATCTTATTCTCCCACGCTCCTTACTTCGCGCCGAGCTTTGTTTGTTTTATCCACAGCTGTGCGGTCCACCAGCAGCAGCTCACCGTTTTGAGCTGCCGATCACATCCTACTCCCGTCCATCCATCGCTTTGTTCCACCCCGAGCCGACGGATCTGGAGATGACTGGTTGCTCTTGAGCTTCTTCCCATCTCTTTCTCCTTTCCCACTGCTTCCTCCGCACGCCATGGAGGTCACATCCACCGCCACGCAGGGCTCTGCGGCCAACGGTGTTGCTACCGCGCCCCCATTTCCGACCATCGAGCCCGAACGCCTGGTTGACCATCTGGCCGCCGTCTGCGAGATTGCGCTCGGCGCCTCGCGAGAGGATCTTGGGCAGCTGGGGAGTTTGCTGCACGAGGGCCGTTACGATGACACCATATCGCGCTGCAGTCGGTTCGCTAGTGATACCCAAAATGTCTTGTACATCCAGAAGGATATCGCGAACCTCACGGAAGTTGGAGCTGACGCTTCAGGTACGAGGTCTCATGCCGCCCGCTGGTTTCGAATTCCGTGCTGATTCTAGAAAAATAGTTCCAACTACCTACAACTACACGCTCTCGACCGAAATCTCCTCTTCGCCGACGACTGTGGCTTCGCTAGTTCTGCTGAAGCCCCCGCAACCCATCGACCCGACCCGATCTCTTACTTCCCAAATATTCATTACTAATTTGCCTGGTCCTGCCTCTCTCGCTGCCGTGGGCGAGCAAGGCACGGCCCTTTCTCCTTTCGAAGTCCTTCATTCTCACGTCCACCATGCCCTGGTGCCGTACTTTGACGCCAACACCAAGAGCCAGCAGCTGGCCAATGGGTCGAGGGGCCGAGCCGACGTCGATGCGAAGACAGGCATTCCTGTTACCAAGAAGCGCCTGAACGACCTGGAGCTGAGCTTGCTCCATCTGCAACAGAATGTCGACATCCCGGAAATCTCCCTGAGCTTCCACTCGATCGTCCAAAATGTCCTCGATGAGGCCGAAGCTGGCCACTCTCGACCTTCTATCGAATCTATTCCATCCAACCTTCTCCAAGACAGTACCTTCCTCAACAGACTACAGGCAAATGTCAACACTTGGATTAAGTCAATTCAGGGCATCACCAAGTTGACCAAGGATCCCTCCTCGAGCGCGAACCAGGAGTTTAGCACCGCGAGTCAGGAGGTCAACTTTTGGCTGTCGATGGAGTCAGCGTTGGAGGGAATCGAAGGTCAACTTAGAAGCGAGGGTGTCCTTTTGACGCTCGAGATTCTAAAGCATGCCAAGCGATTCCAAGCCACTGTTAGTTTCACTGCTGACACTGGGTTGAAGGAGGCCATGGACAAAGTGCAAAAGTACAATCAACTGATGCGCGATTTCCCCTTGGACGAGCTATTGTCGGCTACCTCACTCTCCAAGGCTCAAGAGGCTATTGCCCAGATTTTCGGCCACCTGAACAAGAAGTTGAGGATCTGCCCTTACCCGATCCGAAGAGCTCTGCCTCTTGTCGAGGCCATCTCTGCCGATCTCGATGATGTGCTTCATCGTCTACTCCCTGGCACCGAGTTGGTTGACCTTGACTATCAACAATTCCAGGGGATTATGGGTACATGTGACGACATTTTCCGAACATGGGAAGAGAATGTGAAGGAGTTTACCAATGTTGCCCGTGAAGTGACCCGTCGCCGAAACGAAAAGTTCATCCCCATCAAAATCAACAAGAAGCATTCGGAACTCGAGTCGAGAATCAAGTATGTCAGCACTTTCCGAGACAACCACGAGCAACTCCAACGAACCATTGTCAACGTCCTTGGCCCTCAGGCCACCATGCCAGGGGTTACGGAGACCACCGGGTCTAATGGTGTTGTAATGGAGGAAATGGGTGATGTTGATGCTGTTGAAGAGGTCAAGCAGGCTTGGGAGGCTCTTCAGAACGTCGACCTGTTGGATGTTACCGACCAGGGCAAGGAACGCTGGGTTCGTGCTGAGAACTTGTATAACGAGCGTACGACCAGAGTCGAAAACTCCATTATCGCAAGACTTCGAGATCGTCTTGCCACGGCTAAGACTGCAAACGAAATGTTCCGTGTCTTTTCCAAGTTTAATGCCCTTTTTGTGCGCCCCAAGATTCGTGGCGCTATCCAAGAGTATCAGAACCAGCTGATGGACCACGTCAAGCAGGCAATTAACGGACTTCATGAGCGGTTTAAACAGCAATATGGGCACTCAGAGACCCATGCTATGGCGCAGTTACGAGATCTCCCTCCCGTCTCCGGTGCTATCATCTGGGCGCGCCAAATTGAGTTCCAGCTCGAGGGCTACATGAAGAAGGTGGAGGCCGTTCTTGGTCCCGACTGGACCCTTCACGCCGAGGGTCACAAGCTTCAGGAGGAGAGTGAGCTTTTCAAACAGAAACTTGACACCGCCAGAATCTACGAGGCTTGGCTGGGCGATGTCAGTCGACGTAAAATCTCCATTTCGGGCCAACTTTTCGAAATTGCCCGTATTCGATCTGCTGGTGGCATTCTTGAGCTGGCCGTTAACTTTGATCCCCAAATCATCACCTTGTTCAAGGAGACACGAAACTTGACATGGCAATCGTATTCCGTGCCTCATGCCGTCACAACAGTGTCGAAAGATGCGAAGCGAGTTTATCCCTATGCTGTTAGTCTTATGGAGAGTGTGAGAACCTTGTCGCAAACTCTCCGACAGATCTCTGCGATGGGAGAAGAGTCGATTCTGCTGAACGGTTATCGAAACGATGTTTACAAGCTGATCGGAGAAGGTGTTCCTCTGCGATGGGAATCTTTTATTAACTCCCATGAGCTCTTTTATTCGGACTCAAGACAGGCCCGGTCTCTACTCCCCAGCGGAACCGACTTTGGATTGGGTAAGAACACAGAGAGCAAGCACGGCATGTTTATTCGAAGCTTCGCCGCGGCTGTCTCTGTTCTACAAAGCAAGGCGGTGTCGTTGAACTTCATCCATACCACTGTTGAACAGGCCCTCAAGGAGCTCAGTACCTGCGGCTATGAGGAGACCGACTTCCAGTCTCGTCTGGATACGATCCAGTCAGCTGTTGATCAGTTGAACTTGGAGCAATACGTGAACCTCGATTTCTGGGTGCAGGGATTAAATGCCAAGATTCAGTCTATCCTGCTTGAGCGGCTGCAGAGCGCTGTATTGGCTTGGATTTCCGCTTTTGAAGACGATAGCATTGATGATGAGAGACGCAAGAAGACCAATCCTGAGGAAGGAAAGCCAGAGGGCCCTACCATGAAGCGACTTGTCCTTGAACTCGCTATGCGTAATCAGGTTATCTATCTTGACCCTCCCATGGAGTACGCTCGAGCTAGTTGGTTCCTTCACCTTCATGAGTGGCTCGGAATCGTCTGCAACCTTCGCAAGATTAAGGCTACTCGATACCAAATGAGTCTTACTTCTACTGCTAATGATGAGCCTCGCTTCACTGATCTCCCCTCGGAGTGTGCTGATCTTCTCCGACGCGTATACGTGTCAGTAGAGAAGAAGCTCCAGGAAATTGGTGCTTATGTCGATAAATGGCTCCAGTTCCAGTCTCTCTGGGATCTTCAATCTGAGCAGGTTTATGATGCTCTTGGCGAGCAGCTTCCTCGATGGTTGCAGCTGCTTCAGGAGATTCGCAAAACTCGATCTACCTTTGACACCCAAGAGGTTAGCCGCTCGTTTGGCCATCTCACAATCGACTATGACCAGGTTCAGACGAAGGTCAACGCAAAGTACGATCAATGGCAGCATGAGATTCTTATGAAATTTGCCAGCCGTCTCGGCACCCGCATGCGAGAAGTTAATGCAGAGATTGAAAAGGCTCGAAAACACCTTGAAGGTCAGAGCTCGGATGCATCTTCTACTGCCCAGGCTGTCCAGTTCATCACTGTAGTCCAGAGCTGCAAGCGCAATGTTAAGACCTGGGCTCCGGAAATTGACATGTTCCGCCAGGGACAGTCGACGCTCGTTCGGCAACGGTACCAGTTCCCTAATGACTGGCTGCATATCGAGCAGATTGACAGTCAATGGGAAGCATTGAAGGAAATTCTCGAGAAGAAGTCCAGGATCGTAGAGGATCAGACTGATGCTCTACGTGCCAAGATTGTTGCCGAGGACAAGCTTGTTAACGAGCGTATTGCGGAAATTGCCGCCCAGTGGAATGAGGAGAAGCCTGTCTCTGGTACAATTAAGCCTGATGTTGCTTCGAAGACACTCACTTCTTTTGAAGAGCGCATTTCCAAGCTTCAAGGCGACTCTTTGATGGTTGCCAAGGCGAAGGAAGCGCTTGATATTCCAGTCACTAATGATAACTCGCTGGAGGCAACCCTCGAGGAAATTCGCGACTTCCAATCCGTGTGGTCCAATCTCTCTACTATTTGGGCAAGCCTCAACGAAACTCGAGATATGTTGTGGACCGCTGTGCAGCCGCGCAAAATCCGATCCAAGGTGGATGATCTCATCAAGTCTACCAAGGAGATGCCCAGCAGAATGAGACAATATGCTGCCTTCGAGCACGTGCAAGGTATCCTCCGAGGCCTTCTCAAGATCAACCCCATTCTTTCGGATCTCAAATCAGATGCCATCCGTGAACGACATTGGGTCAAGATTTACAAGCAGATCAAGCCTCAGAAGCGATTCTCGCCTAGTGCAATGACGCTTGGCGATGTCTGGGATCTCGACCTGGTGAGAACCGAAGTTGTGGTCAAGGACATTATCGCTCAAGCTCAGGGTGAAATGGCCCTGGAGGAGTTCCTCAAGCAAGTTCGGGAGATCTGGCAAAACTATGCTCTGGAGATGGTCGGTTACCAGAACAAGTGCCGACTTATCCGTGGCTGGGATGACCTTTTCGCTAAATGCAGCGAGAACCTGAACTCCCTACAAGCCATGAAGCACTCGCCCTACTACAAGGAATTCGAAGAAGAGGCTGTTTCCTGGGAGGACAAGCTCAACCGTGTGCACGTGCTCTTCGATGTGTGGATTGATGTGCAACGTCAATGGGTATACCTTGAGGGTGTTTTTACTGGAAATGCAGATATCAAGCATCTTCTTCCTATCGAGTCTGGACGTTTCCAGAACATCAACAGTGAATTCTTGGCTGTCATGAAGAAGGCCAACAAAACCCCCTACGTTCTCGATGTTCTCAACATCCCGAACGTCCAGAAATCTCTCGAGCGATTGGCCGAGATGCTCAACAAGATCCAGAAGGCTCTTGGTGAGTATCTGGAGAAGGAACGTGTCTCTTTCCCTCGATTCTACTTTGTCGGTGACGAAGATTTGTTGGAGATGATTGGTAACAGCAACGACACTTTGCGTATCGCCAAGCACTTCAAGAAGATGTTTGCTGGGTTGTCAGGCCTCGTTATGGACGATGAGACTGTCATCTCAGGCTTCACATCGAAGGAGGGTGAAGTTGTCCGTCTGAAAAAGGAAATCTCTTTGGCAAAGACACCAAGAATCAACGACTGGCTGGCGCTTTTGGAAGGTGGTATGAAGTCAACTTTGGCTGAGCTTTTGGCTGAAGCCATTGATCAGTACACGCCCATCTTTGAATCTGAGAACATCGACCGTGATGCTCTCAACGCGTTTATGGAAGGATTCCCCAGTCAAATTGTCGTCCTTGCTACACAAGTTGCTTGGACTACGGCTGTCGACGGCTCACTAGCGGCTGGTGGTCAGACATTGAAGACTCTATTTGAACGCGAGGTTCAGGTCCTTCGAGTCCTTGCCGACACTGTTTTGGGAGACCTACAAGTCATCCAGCGCAAGAAGTGCGAACAGCTTATTACCGAATGCGTCCACCAGCGTGACACCATTGAGAAGCTCCTCAATACCAATGCCAACTCCACCAGCCACTACCTTTGGCAATTGCAGATGCGCTATGTATATAGCCCCGAAGGTGACTTCCTGTCACGCCTTCACATCAAGATGGCCAATGCCAAGCTCAACTACGGTTTTGAGTACCTTGGTGTTCCTGACCGTCTTGTGCGCACTCCTCTTACTGACAGATGTTTCCTCACACTCACTCAAGCCTTGTGTCAACGTCTTGGTGGTTCACCCTATGGTCCTGCTGGTACGGGTAAAACAGAGTCCGTCAAAGCTCTTGGTTTGCAGCTGGGTAGATTCACTCTCGTCTTCTGCTGTGACGACACGTTTGATTTCCAGGCCATGGGTCGAATTTTCCTTGGTATCTGCCAAGTTGGTGCTTGGGGTTGTTTTGACGAGTTTAATCGTCTGGAGGAACGCATCTTGTCTGCCGTCTCTCAGCAGATCCAGAACATCCAGCTTGGTCTCAAGCAAGGTGCTGAAGATGACCAGGCTCAGATTGAGCTGGTTGGCCGCCAGCTCCATGTCAATGAGAACACTGGTATCTTCATTACCATGAACCCCGGATATGCTGGTCGTTCCAACCTCCCCGATAACTTGAAGAAGCTCTTCCGTAGTGTCGCCATGTCCAAGCCTGACAAAGAACTCATTGCTGAGGTCATGCTTTACTCGCAGGGTTTCAACCAGGCCAAGCAGCTCTCGAAGCAGACGGTACCTTTCTTCGACCAGTGTTCGCGCAAGCTTTCGAAGCAAGCTCATTATGATTTCGGTCTGCGTGCTTTGAAAAGTGTCCTGGTCAGTTCTGGTGGCCTTAAGCGTACACGTTTGAGTGAGGGTAACCTCGGCGCTGAGGAAGTTGTCGAGCCCGAGATTCTTGTCCAGAGTATTCGCGAAACCATTGCGCCCAAGTTGATCAAGTCAGATGTTGATATTATGACTACCATTGAGAACGCATGCTTCCCCGGTGTTCACTATGTTCCTGCCAATCTTGAGGCACTTGAGGAGGCGATCCGATCTCTTGCTGCTGAGAGACATCTGGTCGTCAACGAGCTTTGGATGACTAAGGTCCTCCAACTGTACCAGATCCAAAAGATTCACCATGGTGTTATGATGGTAGGTAACTCTGGTTCCGGTAAATCTGCTGCCTGGAGACTTTTGATCGATGCTCTGCAAAGGGTTGAAGGTGTGGAGGGCGTGTCTCATGTCATCGACTCAAAGGTCATGTCAAAGGAGGCTTTGTACGGTAACCTGGACTCAACCACCCGTGAATGGACTGATGGTCTGTTTACAAGTATCCTTCGAAAGATTGTCGATAACCTTCGTGGTGAGGATGCTAAGCGACACTGGATTGTCTTTGATGGTGATGTCGATCCTGAATGGGTCGAGAACTTGAACAGTGTGCTGGATGACAACAAATTGCTCACCCTACCCAACGGTGAACGTCTCAACTTGCCACCTAATGTGCGAATCATGTTTGAAGTTGAGACGCTCAAGTATGCTACTCTGGCCACCGTTTCCCGTTGTGGTATGGTTTGGTTTAGCGAAGATACTGTTTCGCCAATCATGTTGGTTGATAACTATCTTGAGACTCTCCGCAGTGTTCCCTTTGAGGACTTGGATGAGGATAGTGTTTCGTCTGGGCATACTCCCGCCAAGGCTCTCGCAATTCAAAGCCAATTTGCTGATCACCTGAAGGTCTACCTGACCGAGGAGGACTTTATTTACCAAGCTCTTGAAAAGGCGGCAAGCTACAACCACATCATGGAATTTACTGTTGCTCGCGTGCTAAACACCCTTTTCTCATTGCTCAACAAGGCCGTGCGGGATGTCATCGAGTATAATTCTCAACATTCTGACTTTCCGCTTGACATCGAACAGATCGAGGGCTACATCTCCAAGAAACTTCTGTTGGCGTTGGTCTGGGCACTTACTGGTGATTGCCCGCTCAATGATCGTAAATCATTTGGAGATGATATCTGCGCTTTTGCGAACTTCGGCTCCCCGCCCCTGGATGGCACCAGCTCGTTGATCGACTTCGATGCCACCCTTCCCAAGGCTGAATGGTCGCCTTGGCAGAACCAGGTGCCTTCTGTGGAAGTTAACACACATTCCATTACTCAAACAGATGTTGTCATTCCCACTTTGGACACAGTCCGACACGAGGATGTGCTCTACTCATGGCTCGCTGAACACAAGCCGCTACTGCTTTGCGGTCCCCCTGGTTCCGGTAAAACAATGACGCTGTTCAGTGCACTCCGCAAGCTGCCCAATATGGAAGTTGTTGGTCTGAACTTCTCCAGTGCGACGACTCCTGACCTACTCATTAAAACCTTCGAGCAGTACTGCGAATACAAGAAGACCCTCAATGGTGTCATGCTTTCCCCAACGCAGATTGGCCGATGGCTTGTTATTTTCTGTGATGAAATTAACTTGCCTGCCCCTGACAAGTATGGAACACAGCGAGCCATCTCTTTCCTGCGTCAGCTGGTCGAGCATAATGGATTCTGGCGGACATCTGACAAGTCTTGGGTCACTTTGGATCGAATCCAGTTTGTTGGAGCCTGTAACCCTCCCACTGATGCCGGCCGTACTCCTCTGGGTGATAGGTTCCTTCGTCATGCTCCTCTCATCATGGTCGATTACCCTGGCGAACTCTCTCTTAACCAGATCTACGGCACTTTCAACACTGCTGTGCTCAAGATCATTCCCTCACTGCGAGGATATGCAGAGCCCCTTACGCATGCCATGGTTAGATTCTACCTTGAATCTCAACAGCGATTCACACCCAAAATCCAACCCCATTATGTCTACAGTCCTCGTGAACTGACACGTTGGGTCCGTGGTGTCTATGAGGCTATTCGCCCCCTGGAGTCCTTGTCACTCGAAGGCCTCATCCGTATCTGGGCCCATGAAGCTCTTCGTCTATTCCAGGACCGTTTGGTCGCTGAAGAAGAGCGCAAGTGGACTGACGACAGCGTGCGACGTATCGCCATGGAGCACTTCCCTACAATTGATGAAGAGAAGGCTCTTGGAGGACCCATTCTCTTCTCCAACTGGCTTTCCAAGAACTATGTCCCTGTCAACCGGGAGCAACTCAGAGACTTTGTCAAAGCCCGACTGAAGACTTTCTGCGAGGAAGAGGTAGATGTGCCATTGATTCTTTTCAACGATGTCTTGGAACACGTTTTGCGTATTGACCGTGTCTTCCGACAACCCCAAGGTCACTTGATTTTGATCGGTGTCAGTGGTAGTGGCAAGACTACGCTTTCCCGCTTTGTGGCGTGGATGAATGGTCTCAAAGTCTTCCAGATCAAGGTTCATGGCAAGTACTCCGCCGAAGACTTTGATGACGATCTCCGTGATGTCCTTCGTCGATGTGGTTGCAAGGGCGAGAAGATTTGCTTCATCATGGACGAGTCAAATGTGCTTGATTCGGGTTTCCTGGAGAGAATGAACACCCTGCTCGCCAACGCTGAGGTTCCTGGTCTATTTGAGGGCGACGAATATGCTGCTCTAATGACAGCTTGCAAGGAGGGTGCTCAGCGCCAAAATCTGCATTTGGATTCTCCAGAGGAGTTGTATAAGTGGTTCACTCAGCAAATCGTTAAGAATCTCCACGTCGTCTTTACAATGAACCCGCCCGAGGATGGCCTCGGCTCCAAGGCTGCCACTAGTCCTGCTTTGTTCAATCGTTGCGTACTCAACTGGTTCGGAGACTGGTCTGACCAAGCCCTTTTCCAAGTCGGTCACGAACTCACGCAGAAGATTGATTTGGATAGACCCAACTTCAACTCCCCCGACACCATTCCTGTCGCTTATCGTGGCCTTCAGTTGCCTCCTAGCCACCGTGAGACAGTTGTCAACTCAATGGTGTATGTCCATTACTCTCTCCAAAGGTACAACGAGAAGTTGTTGAAGCAGCAAGGCAAGGTGACATTCCTCACTCCTCGCCACTTCCTTGACTTCGTTGCGCAGTTTGTCAAACTGTATAACGAGAAGCGTGAAGATCTCGAGGAACAGCAGCGTCATCTTAACGTTGGTCTGGAGAAGCTTAGAGACACTGTGGTCAAGGTGTCAGACCTTCGTAAGAGCCTTGCAGAGAAGAAGTCTCAGCTGGAGCAGAAGGATGCTGAAGCAAACGAGAAGCTGCAACGCATGGTTGCTGACCAGCGCGAAGCAGAGCAGAGGAAGAACACGTCTCTGGAGATCCAGGCTGCTTTGGAGAAGCAGGAGGCTGAGGTAGCGTCGCGGAAGAAGGTTGTGTTGGAGGATCTTGCTAAAGCCGAACCCGCTGTCGAAGAGGCCAAGGCCAGTGTTAGTAACATCAAACGTCAGCACTTGACAGAAGTCAGGTCTATGGGTAACCCTCCTCAGGGTGTCCGTCTCGCTTTGGATGCCGTCTGCACCCTCCTTGGCCACAAGATCAACGACTGGAAAGCCGTGCAGGCAGTGGTGCGAAAAGATGATTTCATTGCGAGCATTATTATGTTTGACAATGCCAAGCAGATGACCAAGGTTTTGAGGAACAAGATGCGCAACGATTTCCTTTCTAACCCCGAATTCACGTTTGAGAAGGTCAACCGCGCCTCAAAGGCTTGTGGTCCTCTTGTCCAGTGGGTTACTGCTCAAGTCAACTATTCGGACATCCTGGACCGTGTTGGTCCTCTCAAGATCGAGGTCAACCAGCTCGAGGAACAGGCCCTGGAGACCAAAGCCAACGCCAAGGCTGTCGAAAACAATATTACGGAGCTCGAGGCTAGCATCAACACGTACAAGACTGAATATGCTGCCCTCATCAGCGAAACCCAGGCGATCAAGGCGGAGATGTCCAAGGTCCAGTTCAAGGTGGATCGAAGTGTCAGGCTCCTGGACAGTCTGTCCTCTGAGAGAGTTCGTTGGGAGGATGGAAGCAAGTCTTTCGAGACACAAATTAGCACCTTGGTCGGTGATACCCTGGTGGGTGCTGCATTCCTGGCCTACAGCGGTCTTTACGACCAGACCTTCCGAAAGTCCATGATTGACGATTGGTTCCACCAACTTCACCTATCTGGAATTCAGTACAAATCACCCAACCCAGTCACCGAGTACCTCTCCACAGCGGATGAACGCCTGGGATGGCAGGAGAACACGCTCCCCGTTGACGACCTGTGCACTGAGAATGCCATTATTCTCAAGCGGTTCACAAGATACCCACTTATTATCGACCCATCCGGACGAATTACTGAGTTCTTGCAGAGGGAGTGTAAGGATCGTCGTCTGACTGTGACCAGTTTCTTGGACGATACCTTTACCAAGCAGCTTGAAAGTTCCCTCCGATTCGGAAATCCCATTCTTATCCAAGATGCGGAGCATTTGGATCCTATTCTTAACCATGTTCTCAACAAAGAATACCAGAAAACAGGAGGTCGTACTCTCATCCAGCTCGGAAAGCAGGAAATTGATTTCTCCCCTGCCTTCAGACTCTATCTGTCAACCCGAGACCCTTCGGCTACCTTCGCACCTGACATCTGTAGTCGAACCACGTTTGTCAATTTCACAGTCACTCAGAGCAGTCTTCAGACTCAGTCTCTCAACGATGTTCTCAAGTCAGAGCGCCCTGATGTTGATGAACGTCGCTCCAACCTCATCAAGCTTCAAGGAGAGTTCAAGATTCATCTGCGCCAACTTGAGAAACGACTTCTCCAGGCCCTTAATGAGTCTCGAGGTAACATCTTAGATGATGACAATGTCATTGAGACCCTCGAGACCCTCAAGACTGAAGCGGCCGAAATCTCCACCAAGATGAGCAACACTGAAGGCGTCATGGCCGAGGTTGAAGAAATTACACAGCAGTATAGCGTCATCGCCCGATCTTGCAGTGCCGTTTTCGCAGTTTTGGAGCAGCTCCACTACCTCAACCACTTCTACCAGTTCTCGCTTCAGTATTTCCTCGATATCTTCCAATCGGTCCTGCACGGCAACAAGAATCTGGCCAACGAGACAAATCACAATGTCCGTCGCGATGTGATTGTGAAGGATCTGTTTGTCAACACTTTCCAGCGAACTGCACTTGGTCTCTTGCAGAAAGATCGCATCACTCTTGGCATGCTACTCGCACAGGCTTCCCCGTACAAGATGGACAAGACTTTGATTGATGTCATTCTCGACAACAGAGTCGAAGGTAAAGACTTGTCCTCTCATCCTGATATGAGAGACGAAGCATTTGTGCAAGCCAAGAAGATGAGCGTGATCAAGGACAAGCTCGATGCTGTGTCGACGGAAGATTGGGACAAGTTCTTTACAGAGGAACTAGCTGAGAATGCTGTGCCAAACATATGGGATGAGAAGACAGAACCCACTGACCAGGCACTGCTGTCTCTATTGCTTATCAAGCTTTTCCGCATGGATCGGTTCGTGCCTTCGGCAGAGCGGTTTGTGGTCCAGGTCTTTGGACCAGAGATGTTCCAGGTTGTCGAAGACCTGAAGGAGACGGTCACTCAGGTGTCTGCCACATTGCCAATTTCACTAGTGTCTAGTCCAGGCTTTGATGCTAGTTACAAGGTCGACAACTTAGTTGAAAGAATGCGTGTCAAGTGCACAAATATTGCCATGGGTTCAAACGAAGGTCTTGCCAGCGCAGACAAGGCCATTAGCAATGCCGCGCAGACAGGCTCGTGGGTCTTGGTCAAGAACGTTCATTTGGCCCCGACTTGGCTTCAAAGTCTGGAGAAGCGGATGGATTCGCTCAATCCTCATGCCGACTTCCGCATCTTCTTGTCTATGGAGTCTAGCCCTAAGATCCCTGTCAACCTCCTCCGAGCTTCGCGTGTGCTCATGTACGAGCAGCCTGCCGGTGTGAGGGCTAACATGAAGGACTCGATGTCATCTCTTTCAAACAGGGGAGCCAAGAATCCCGTAGAGAGAACGAGATTGTACCTACTTCTATCTTTCCTGCATGCTGTGGTACAGGAACGATTGCGTTATGCACCAAACCTGGGTTGGAAGGGCTTCTGGGAATTCAACGACAGCGACGTAAGTACATCAATAACATTCTAAGCCGGGTCTTGTAGCGCTAACTCATTCCAGTACGAATGCTCGGCATTTATCGTTGATACCTGGATCGACAACGTGGCAGGAAACCGAACCAACCTTGCACCACAGAACATCCCCTGGGAGATGGTGCGCTACTTGGTAACGGAGACTTACGGTGGTAAGATCGACGACGAGGGCGACTTCAAACTTCTCTCGCAATTGGTCACAAATTTCCTCACCCCGGCCGCATATGAGGTCGATCACAAGCTGGTCGATGGACCCGACGGTGGCCTCGTCGTTCCATCGGGCACCAGCCTGCAAGATTTCATGGCCTGGATCCACAAGCTGCCCGAGCGTGAGCCACCGACCTACCTGGGCTTGCCTGCTAACGCCGAGAAGCTGCTTCTTGGCGGCCTGGGTCGTAGCCTTATTACCAACTTGCGTAAGGTGACAGACTTGCTAGACGAAGGAGAGCAGTTGGTGACTGATGTTTGAGGTGGGATCTAAAGAGAATGGAAGCGAACATCAGGTACCTGTGCATTTCACTTGTAAAAATAGACACATGGGCCTGGTCTCATAAACTTGTGTTATTAACATGGCCTACGGAGGCGTAATGGGACGAGGCGAGGAATGCAGTTTCACGGAAATAGCATTAGCTGATACCCACAATATTCAAGACTGAGATGGGACTTCTTTTCATTTGTACATTAACACCTATTTTGACCGGCCAAATTAGAAAAAAGAATCGAGTTAGTTGTACTATACGAATTGAATTCTTTTGAATGCCACACACTGTTAAATTCCAATTCCCCGATGACAGCGCACTCGGGACGATGTTTATATAAGAGAAAGATAAACGAATGTATACAGGGAAATAATATAGCGTCATTATCCATGTGTTGATAACTGCATCAATCCAGCTCCATGGCCCAATACTCCCATCATGGCAACATTCATAACCATCATTCATGATTTAACATCAACTTGTACTCTGGGCCCTGAAGCTCCATGCCACTCAGGAAATCCTCCCAATTGGAAGTTGGATCAATAGGATCCTCTGCCGGACACGGCAATGGCATATTGAGAGTAGCAGAAATGTAGCGACGGGTGTGTTGGAGAATCACTTTCTCGAAACTTTTGTCCTCGTCACCAAGCTCGACCAGCTTGTTCATCCACATGAATCTCCTGAGGAACTTGATCCAGAGCGTGGGCTCGTCCCAACGGCTAATGGCCACCACGGCAGTCGAAGCGCGTTGGAGAACTTCCCCGCGAGACAAATTTTGCTCCTCGACCTCAGCACCAATCATCCAACAGACGGTGACCAGGAGCTCGGATGGGGAAATGCCCAGGGCAGGCTCGCAGAGGCCATACCACGGCGGCGGGGTCTCATTTTGGACGGCCATCATCATGGAATGCCACAGAGTACAATATAGGCCGATATCGTCACGCCAAGAGCGCCTCTCATCATCATGTGGGATAGAGGAAACTTGGTCGGGGATTTGGTGGTTCAGCCTCAGCTGCCTCGTGCACCAGTTGACACAGATGCGCAGCACGGAGGGCTCAACATTGTTCTTCATGGCATCAGCGAACGGTTGCTGATAAACGTATTGATACAGAAGATCTTCAGTAGATAACGTTGGAGTGTCACCATTATCGGTGGCGGGAGTCTTCTCGTAGATCTCGAGAGCTAAGGACAAAAAGCTAAAGGTGACAAGATCTATGGCTTCGTACGCGCGGGGGATATCCAAAAGCGTGACATTGTCGACCAGGACTTGTCGTATGGCGTCACAAACTCGATGATGAGCTTCGTCCTTTCTCGCGGGGTCTTCCTGCTCCTCCATGAAAGCATCCAGAACAGAAAGCAAAAAGCTTCTACCCGGCATATTCGACTGCATCCACTCTTGGTTTGCGAGAAACTCCCGAGCTCGCTTGGCATTCTTGGGCTGGTTGGCGGCACGCACAGATGATGTCACGATCACTGCCTTGGCCATTCTCGATTGAGAATCGTTTGGGAGGGCTTCAACGAGCTTTTCGTAAAGCAGGAATGCGTTTTCTTCGTCAGACACCGAATAGCAGAAGTCAGCAATGAGCTTTTTTGTCTCCTCCGTTGGCCCCAATTGGTAACGTATCGGAAATGAGGTGGAAGGTGATGGGTTGGGGTCTTCAACGTCGGTATCGTCGTCGGCAAGACTGGTCGCATTGTCGGAGGCTCCAGATGTTGCAGATGCAATGCTTCTAGCACGACGAGGTCGCCCATCGTTTGGGACATCGAGGAACGTGTCGGGGTTGGGTACCATAAAATCGAGATACTGCGGCATGCTTGTGGCAACGTCGGCATCAATCTGCGTATAGGGCGATTCCTCATTGCCGCTTGGGTTCCTGGACGGACCATGGTTTTCCAAAGAACCGTACTTCTTTACTCCCCATTTCTCGAAACGGTAGCCGTATTGGCGTTTCCTGCGAGAGAAATTGGGTGAGCCGTGCGAGCTGGACATGGCCTTGGATGGCTGTCAACTTACGTCGGAGCAAACTCGAACCGTTTTTTCATAAATAACATGACCACTTGGAGAGTATATGACCTGTACAGTTTGCAAAGCAAGGGCTTGTACAGCTCCCATGTTTCTTCGGTGATTCGAGTCGAACGTCGATGTCTGTCTCCTTGCGAAAAAAACCTCGCCTTGGGGAAATTTCTGTCCCCCATAATGCTCAGCCAGCCAGCATTCGGGGAACCTCACAAACCAGGATTTTATGGAGGAAGTCGAGGAGTTCTGGAGGTGCCAGAGGTCGGTGGACTCGGGGTGGTCGGCAAAGAACGAGAAAAGGACGACCCAACGTGGCGGCAGACGCCGTCAACTTATGAGGCATTGCCTCGACCGATAAATGGCCCCGAGGACGGTGGCCAGCACACCAAAAACCCCAACATGCTACGATAACAGCCCGCTCACTGGATGCCTCGTGCAAGGCAGCCTGCAGAGCACCGACTTGTATCGAAAAGGGGAATTGTAATTTGAAGCATTATTGGGCAGCCAATGAGAATCACAGCCAACTTTGAACCCCCGCATGCCGACCCTCCTTGGCGGCTTGGACTTTGTGATTTCATCAATTGTGTTGGCTCTCGCCGTGTGAATTTCCAAACATGACCCATCTATCGCTGTCTGATTGAATGATAGCGTCGTATCCTGTGGTCAAGCGTCTCCCACGATTTATCGCAGCGGTGTCGCTGGGCTGTATATGTATCCGCGTGATGCCCTTCAAAATGCGAGTGACGGGGAGCTGAGTGCGCTAGAGATGGCTGTGAAATTATAAGACTTCACAGAGCCACAATAATATCGCGAGGCATCATCTTCGCAGTTGCCGCCTACATCGCTGATACCCAATCCGTCATCCAAAGATGAGCACCCGCATCGCTCGAGATACCTTGCTCAAATCCCGTCCTTTAGAGAACAGGCTGGCCCGTTCATGGTACGAATCGGACGAAGGGTCTCGAATCCCGAACGTTGATGAGCCTGACAAACTAGATGAGGCTTGCCGTGCTCGAAGTGCCAGCCCTCGGCTTGAGGGCGAGCCAGCTCCGTCAGACATGACAGATAGAGAAGGGAAATCTCAGGATTTTGAAACAGACCAAAACCTGGAACATATGATTTCAAAGAAACCTAAAGCGAACAAAACTCGTTTATCCAACCGTCTGTATGAAGACAGGGCCCCTCATGGCTGGACAGACAAACATCTGGGAGAAAGCCGGAGGAAGAGAAGTAATTCAGGTCAGCCAAAATCTGACGTTGAGTGGAGACTGGAGAAGCAACGGAGCTTCGAAGTCTGGAAAAGTGCTGGAGATAGGCTCTTTAGCTGTCCATGCAGAAACCGGCAATAACCAGAAATTCGAAAAAGTTACTGATAACACTTGACCGGGCAGATGCGAGTCAATATACAGAATAAAAGTAGGGAGGAAGTCCAAACAAATAAAATAGCGGCGACAATAAATTATTCTTCTCGGGGCTTCCTTGCGCGTTGTGAATATGTTACATGAAGTGGTGTACATTGAGAATATCAGCGCTGGTGTCTGAGGAGATGCGTTCGCAGCGGATTTAAGCCAGACATTTTGATAAAAACAACCAATGTTTTCACCCCGAGGATTGGTGACGAGGAAGGAGGTTGGAGCAGGGATAGCTCAAATGCGTAAGAACCCTGCAACTTATGGGCAATCGACGGACGATGAATCAACGCGATTTTGCCCGACCTTTCATGATTTCCTGCCACCATTTAAGACCCGAACATCTCATCGAGTGTCAGTCAACCCAGGCCCCTTGCAGGAATGGAATCAGTGGCACAAGTGATCCGGCCCGGCTTGATGGTGAATTGGGGGGAGGCTCCCCTGAGTTAGGTAATAGAAGTAACCGTTATTCAATCTTCTGCAAGCAACATGTGTGATTGAGTAGAGAGAACGGCTGCGGCGGAGTCGGGACGGTGGAGCTGGTGGGTGAGTCGACGCTTTGGTTGGACTGAAAGTGGATGAGGGTGTGAAGAGAGTAAAATAGGACCATCGAGAATTCAGTGACCAATTGCAGCAGCTCCTACGACTGAGCTTCTTCGGTGACGTTCATCTGTAAATATGAGATGGGACGGGTTGGATGAAAATGGGCTCCTTGGCCAATCGACTGCATATAGAGCTATTGGGCAGTACATAAGAGGCGATCATCTATGGCATCTTCGACATCGGGTGACATACGCCAAGCCAAGAGTCTAAAATGCAAGAGGCAGTGCTCCTCCGGCGAAAGGTTGAGACTCCCGTTTTTGCGGGATCAAATTCAGTCGATTAAGGCCAAGAAAAAAAACTCGGGCACTTGTAATCTGTCTGCCAGCATGGCGATGCTGTTCATGCCAAGGGTCCAGGGAACGCTCGCCAAACTTCTGGTTTACCTCAAACTGGGGGTGCAAACAGAGACAGGAGCTAAATCATGATAGGAAACACAAAAGAACTGGGCTTAGCGGTACGGCAGATCTCGATGACGGAGACGAGTTGGGTGAGTTGGACGGGCTGGAACAATGAGAGATGGCGGTTGATTGGCCGCTTCTGCTGCCGTGTCTCAGTGAAGAAGGGAAAAAGGCCCCGTGTGATGCGCGGCCTGCACGGCGAACAACAAACCTGCTTCCAAGATGTGGAGAAGCGCCGTGAACTAAAAGTAGAGCAGAGGTTGGGGTGTACTCTGGCGGACGGTGCATCGTGGTGCTTTGCAAACAGCAACCGTCAGTCCAAAAGGTATAATAATCGCTACAGCCCTCAATGACATATCCGGCTCAATCTCAGGGGCACAGGATGCATCAGGCATCCTTTCCAGTCTTCCAAACCCTTACCCGTTGGATTGGCCAACCCGTAAGTGTGCGGGAAGGAGGTGGGGAAGGCACCAGCCGTGTGAGCTGATGTCGGTGCAACTCAGAGCGTCCATAGCCACGCGAGAATATATGGCACCCGGCGTAAATCTCACCCCCACCAATCACAACGACGTGGGAAAATGGGGTTAAAAGTAAATAAATCAACTAATAAAAAAATCCAAAAAATTTATGAGTGTGCATGGATGAGTGAAACAAGCCGGCTAATGATATATTGGTTTTATATTTGTTCTGCTGACTTGTTTTCTTCCGTTTATTTCTAGCCCTCCATGTTTGTGATGGGTGTGCAATGTACTCGGTCCCCGCTTGGTAGCGTAACCAAAAGGGCAAAGGGGGGGCACCCAAAGTCATGGTCGTCATAGCGGATCGCCCACAGCCAATCGCACAGGCCCTGTGACGCCCCTTCCCTGCAGCGGCCTAAGAGCGGGTTGGTGCATGCACCACGCGTTCCCCTCCGCTACAGCGACAACCACCAGTATCGCAAACCACGCCGCTGCTCTGTGTCGACAATGTACTTAATGGAAAGACCCGCATGTCAATCTCCAAACCGCAATAGAGCTAGGTGCCGTGTCTGCAGCCGCGGTCATACTACTTCTAAAAAGAGGAGGGTGGGGGGAGAAGAGGGGCAGAAGGGCAGAAGGGCAGAAAAGCCATCTTGCTTCTCGTCCAAGTAAGTAGTAGCCACTATGTAATGCATACGGGTCCGAGCAATTTAGAAAATCAGCCAAAAAAGCTCCCATAACCGCAACCAGAACCAGTGATCCAGCACACCCACCAAAGCCACAGCCACTGTACACCATCTTTCTAACCACGGACCGACGCCGGCTTTGACTAATGGACAGCTACACAGCTGGGAGTAAACCCATCCTTCTCCGTCCATCCCTGCGCACCACCATCATGATGAATCTTCAGCGCCATTCCGCCTATGTAAATTCTCCGGGCAAGCCATAGCCTCTCATTTCCCAATCCCGCCCCCGTTCTGCATAGCAAGCGTGCAATTCGGCATAATAGCGCCTCCCTCGGCCTGTCAGAAAAAAAGTCACCTGGCCTCCATGCTGAAAGGCGGAGTGGTAGGTAGCTTTAGGAGCTTCGGGAGCTTAGCTTCCCAGCTGAAGGTGCTCTATGCTCACAATTTCAACCACTGAGGTAAGCTCCTCCTCCGCCAGGTACCTCGACCGCTACACACCCAGGCTAGTACGCCAAAGGCATCATGTGCGTCACCACCTCCATTCCTCGCTTGCCGCTCTGGGTCTCCTTGTTTTACCTTAGCCTTCCTCTTCTTCGTGGTGTGACATTGCCCAAGCTTCTGACTTGTATTTTCTTCAGTACACCCCTCCCCCTCTGACAATATTCTTCTTTTCCCATCGCTGCTTCCCCGCATATGCCGACAAGGGGGGGAGCTGACATTTAAATACTTCCCATTCCCACTATCACATTCGTACGATATTTTGACCTCCCACTAACCCCTCATCTGTGTAGAGACGATTCGGTCGGGCTCTGGAGAAGTGCAGTTCATTCATCCGATCCTATTTCCATCAGTCAGCAACCTGTTGTGCTCCTCTTCCTACCTCTGCACGCTTTATTGTCGTTAGCCTTCGCGAGCCTCAACCACCATGGCGGACTGGAGCCATTGTATGTTTCCTTTGCGATCCCTCCATTATCTCTCCCGCCCCTCACTTCTAGCTTCATCTCTCAGCTAACGTTATTCGACGTAGTGAATCCCTTCAGTAAGAGGGAGTCGCATTCCTCTGGGGCTATCCTTACCTACAAGCTCCTGACCCTCCTTACCTGGTTGCTCTCTGTTGTCGTTACTGTTTACTACACCACCAATGAGCCCCACGATGGAGAAACCATTCGAAAGCGTATCTGGGACCAAAATGACCTCTACCCAACCGCATTCACCCTCAATGCCACCATTGTCGATATCTACTGGTGCGTATCCGATTACATGTCTCTCCTTGACCGCCCCGACTAACTTTTCAACCAGGGTCGTTCTCTTCATCCTTCAAATTGGCTACATAGGCCACCTCTTCTCGGGCAACACCGATATCGTTCACGCCGCCGCCAGCGTGGGTAGCCACTTCATCTTCAACAACCTTTTCCATTTCGCCTTTGTTATGCTCTTTGTACGATCTCATTTCCACTGGGCCGAGGTGATCCTAGTGCTCAACTTCTTCAATTTGTCGTCTCTCTACTTCCGTCACAACACCTACCCTCGCTTCATTCATGCTCCCGTTGCCTCGGGTCCCCTGGCATGGACTTTTGTGGCCATTTACTGGAACGGCGCTCTGATGATTCCGCACCCTGATCACTTGGTGCCCCGCATCTTTGGAAACATTTTCATTTGGGCCATTCTTGTTTACGGACTCTTCTTCATCTTCATTTACAAGGTAAGTTTGCACAATGGCGCTCAAGAAAACACACTAACGCAATCACAGGACTACACCATGGGATTCTCCCTCAGCGTCCTCTCAGCTTCCCTGGGTGTTGCTCAGTTCCTTCGCCAGGTTATTGCCTTCCAGTGGATCTTTGCTTTCATCATCATGGCAATTCTCTTCATTTTCACTCTGCTTGTGGCAGTCCCTGTCTGGACCGGAAAGGACTTTTCGTGGAGGCGAACTCAACCCGCCGACCAAGAACGCGCTCCCCTTCTCTCCGAGTAAGATGCTTGTCTATTCTACACCCCCCACCAGGAATATCTATGGGGAGACCCAGTTCGCACCAATCGCCCGCCCTCTATCCACACTCACAGCCAAAACAAAAGTGTTGGATGTAATTTCTTGATCAGAAAGGGAATCTGATCGCGTGCCCTAACATGTTTATGCACTCAATTGGTCCGTTTTGCCATGTGGAACATGGCCCGGATGGCGTCGATGGAATTCTGGCATGTAATTTGTTACGCTTCATTCGATCATTTGCCTAGGTATTCCGCTACTCAATCAAGTCATTTCATTAATCTCCATTCCAACAATCCGTAGCGGACAACTCATTGCTCAGCATGTAAAACCTATCCAGTTGTTGTCCATGACGTCGTTTACAAGGGGCCCACTTAGTGTTAGATCGGGTCCGCTTTCGTATCGATAAGTTCCCGCCGTTTGAACACCTAACCCAAGAACCAATAGACGATCTTCGACTTGCTTGTTTGACAGAACAAACCACGTATCTTGAGGAGACGTGAGAACGGGGGATGAAGCCCTTACGCCCTTTCCCTTTTCCTTTGAATATCGGGACAGACATTTGCCAGATATCACGCATCTATCGCATCTTGTCCAGTCCGCGTGCGACACGCTTCGTGAATCGCATTCTTGCCCCCGAAGAGCTAGCACGCAATGGTGTGCGACTCCAAGCCCTGAGACGGGGTCAAGGGGCGCTGAACAACCAAAATTCGAGGGAGGCAGCCCCGAAAACAAAACATGCGAAAGGAGATAAGTTAGCACACGAGAACTTGGCCTCTCAGGATCCCGAGTTGTGGAAATGTGCGGCATTCATCGCCGGGAGGTAGAGTTCCGAGGCTGCGTGTGTGAGATGGGTTGAGAAAACGTGGCAGCTAACAACAATCAGGTTTGCAGCAAAGGAGGCTGCTATCAAGGCACATTCATTCCGGAGGCTATCGCTCCACGACGTTGTCATTGAACGACGGACTGTCGAGGGCGAACGCTTAGGTAGTGGGCCACCAGTGGCACGGATAAAGAGCGCTGACCCGAGCGACGAGATGGACGACAGTGCAATGGTCTCCATCAGCCATGACGGTGACTACGCGACCGCAGTTTGTCTAGGATATGATTCAAATGTGAATGGTAAGGGAGAGTAAAACGAACACGAGGTACCTGCAGTGCAGTCGGGAATCATCAGTTAGGTTGTATATCTTTAGCAACCCCAAATGCAGCCAGCAGACTCAAATAAACGAGAACTTGGGTATGAGAAATCGAAGAAATATCCTTAAAAGGAGTACACGCCCTACTACCCAAGATATACCTACACACGTGTAATATTTATTGTATGTGACGAACCTGAGAGTTCGGCCAGCGTAATAAGTTTGGCCAGTCTCGGTTACACGGGCACAACTGACGTATAAAGAAAGCAATGAAGAGGGTTGGTGGTGATGTGCTAAATAAAGAAGAAGAAAAAAAGAATAGTTTTCCGGAGGCAAAAAGAATCGCCAATTTGGGCCGGTATACCAGGGACTCGAACCCTGAGCCTTAGTCTTAGGAGGACTACGCGCTACCATTGCGCCAGCACACCGTATTAGCTGGTGCTGACCTGTGATGATTGGTCATGCTGAATCGACTTTAGCACTGATTTATATAGCACTGGACGGTATCAATCGTGAAAGCTGGTCCAAAATCCTGATACCTCTCCTCGAACAGAGTGGCGGGTCTTACATCAATTAAATCGTTCTTTATGTAACAGCGGACATCTTTGTTGCGGTTGACAAACGGGAGTTTGCAGGTGTTTGCGCTGACAGGCAGACGGGTAGCTGCTTGCTTCTTCTTTTAGCTATAGTCGTCAATCATCGTGACACAAGCATTCTGAAACTCTGGGTTCAATAACATCTGGGCTCGATATAACTGTGTTTCCCCAAGTCAATGTAAATTTACCTGCCATGTTTATATCCAGCCTACGACAACTCTCCGTTATTTGCAATTTTCATCGAGCAAACAAACGCCATTTCACTTTCACATGGCAAATGGTGCATCACAGCAAGCTCTTCAGATCTCCAAAGCACCCCCACCTTCTCCCATCCGATGCCCCGCTCCACGCCATCGAGTCACACCTCCATCACGACTGAGCACGCAAGCCATAAACCTGGTCAGTCACGCCAGATTCGGACGTATTAGGACACTGCCAGGTCTCCCTACCAGAGAGAAAATGTGCTTCTCTTATCGGCCTTGGCTCGTAAGCCCGAGCTAAGCAGCAAAAGCCCACCATCCCGACTGGCCAACCTTCCCAATCAGGTACGTCAGCAGTTCGTCGGCGCCGCACCGGTAAGACCGTACATCCGGCATCGCTCCCGATGGTTTGTTCACGCAGACTCCCTTGCCTCAGCCTCGAGATGAGACAAGAGAAGATTGGCCTCGAGTCTTGGCTCCAGGCTAGACATGCCTGGCTGCACACCGAGGCTGGTGAACCGAGTCCACGGCGAGGCGGTCAGGGCCAGTACTTCAGTCGCCAGCCGCCCGTGTCCAGGTGCCGAGTCGGTACCGTCCATTGTCGCGCGCCTCTGGTTGGCGAAGGTGCTGCACGGCGCTTTGAGGCCCCGGCCCGGCACTGCGATGCCGCTAGCCCGCCACGCCAGCCCCGCTGAACTCGGCCACTCGGGGGATAGCGATCCACTGAGGGCCCTGTAATGGGGCTGTAACCGGAAGTGATGGGACCTCCCGTTGAGGCTAGGCAGCCCATCCCAAGCCCGACGCCCGCTGAGGCCAGTTTTGACTGCTGCTCGAGGTGCTGGGAGAGCCCGTCTCACAGGGCACGCCTCGGGTTCGGGCCCGCTATCGCCTGCAACCTCCACGCGGATTTTGCGGTCTGCTCCAGGGAATCCCCACTATCCCCGAGTTTGGGGCACCGAACGTCCAAACACACGCGTCCGACGGGCACCAGAAGCTGCACAATCGCTGACCCTTGGGGATAATCCTGGCACAGGGGCTTAACAAGCACCCGGGCGACAGAAAAAGGCGTCCATCTCCCCATACAGCATTATTCACGGAATCAACCTCCTTTTTTGTCACCTGCGTGGCAAGGTGGTTTTCTTTGTTTCCCTTGTTTGCCTGCCTCCATAACCATGTGTGTGTGTCACATCTTGCATACGGATTTGCCTCTTTATCATTCCTAATTCACCGTCTGCTTCCTTTTCTCTTCCCTCACCTCCCCTCTCCTCTCACCTCCTTTCTAACCCA
>NAGG01001046.1:0-18362 GCA_003031705.1 Calonectria naviculata | reverse complement strand
ATTATATACTTACTAAATCTATAAGTACTTATAATACCTTACTTTATTACCTAAAAATACTTATAAGCTCTATAGGTACCTAGATACTACTATAGATATCTTTAGGTATTAATCTATACTTACTCCGGCTAAAAAGTCTATTAGGCCTACCTATTAACCAGTACCTATGGGTTTAAAGAACTCTAATCATAATTCTATTTCGTGGTCACATTGTAGCACAAAGTGTCCAAAATAATAGCGCCTACTCTTTCTTCAATCTCCCATTCTTGAACAATGTCAATAACAGTAGCAAACTAAAGAGTCGCCATGTCCTTTTGTTATCTATTCTTGAAACCAGCTACTGAGGACAAATATCTTAAGATCTCTGCAAATCTTGTAATCAGTGTCTTACATAGTGTTCTAGCAGCATACAAGAGAATTATCGACTAAATCAGAATAGATCAGCATCACCCCAGTACGACCACAAGGTAGAGAGACCCCTGGAAATTAAAAGCCCAAAAATAGGAACAAGGGCAAATATTAGGTCGCCTCGCAGCCAAGAAGTGAGCGGGGCTGATGCAGGAAGATGGCATAAGAGTGGCGCTTTTGGCTAAGCCGCATGCCTCTTGCGCATACTCCGTAATGCCACTTTGATTTAGTGATATAATAAAATGAGTCGTAAGAACCAAATGCACGCCACAGTCATGGTCATCAATTTGTTGTTTTGTTCACATATGACGTATATTATGCTTTCTCCAATCCAGGCAATCTCCAGATCATGATGAAAATGGGTGAGACCAGACGGATTGATAGCTCCGAAGTGGTGGGGTGCACCGCCATATTTCAGGTTCCTGTGGATGAGGGGTTGCAATGTTATGGCTCATGGGTGTAATGATTGGCCTTGAGCAAATGCGACGCGATTATCTTCTCCCTAACTCAATTTAGCTGATGGGTGCAACGCACCTATTCGCAGGACTGGGCGAGACACTGGTATGTGGCGTTAGCAGGCGGGGTTGTAGAGATAGGTAATGATCCCCTGCATGATGATGGCTACACTGCGACGCAGGCCAAGATTGACACAAGGAGACCCTGAAGCCCACGACACGCCATGTTTTGTTGTGCTATCTTGCAGGACAATGTGGCTGGCCTAGATACGCGAATCAGGTCGATCCTGTTGCATTGGCGTTGTTTCAATTGCACGCAAGACGACGTCACGTACGTCCTTTGCGCGCTCATCATCCAGAGGCGATTTTTATTACTAGTCACCTAAATAAGTTATGCCCGTTCCATTTTTCATAAGCCAATTCATTTTGCCTTGCATCCCCAACCAATGCTACTCAATCCCCACGCTATGGGCGCTGTCACGAGCAGTCCCATCTTTCTCTAAACTTCCAACCACCAATTTACCAGAGAATTCCCAACAAGCTCTTCCGTCATGTCTACCAGTAATTCATCGCCGGTGAACATCAACGGACGATCAGAAGCCCGCCGCCATTCCATCCTATCCGATTTCCTGCCCGATAGCGTTCCCTTTACCGCGTCACTTGTCGATACGTCCCCCATTGCCCGAGAGATCTTGAACAAAGACATTGAATGCTGCACCTCTGACGATGAGAATGCCATAGACGATAGGCATTCCTCGGATGCGGACTCTGAGTCGAGCCGACCCCTCGTTACCGATGTGCAGCTAGCTTCTCATCCAAACGGGGTCGCTTATGGATATGGCTACTCGGCCATTCCTCTCCAAGGCCAGGACCGCCCAGTCCCTAACCCGCACGAATTAGACGAGTCATTTCAGGAGGAGCTCAGCTTACTGCGAGAGAACCACATTATCCCCCAGAAGCCTTCTCGAGGATGGAAAATCCTCAGCCCAGCACGACTATATCGGTCGATATTTGGTAAAGAGACCAAATACCAGAAAAGACCGAGTACTTCTGAAGATTACTTTGGCGAGAGAACTCCGCTATTCATTGCAGGTGATGAAGATCGATCCGACTCTATCCCATCGACGCCAGCTCCCGAAGAAGTCTTCCAGCAATGGGAAGAAGCTGTGGCTGCTCAGCGCATCAAGACAACCTGGCAGCATGAGACAAAGACCTTGATCCAATATGCCGCACCACTGATTGTCACGTTTTTGCTACACTACTCTGTCACAATTGGAAGTGTTCTGACCGTTGGCCGACTAGGAATGGAAGAATTAGCTGCTGTGAACTGTAAGTGCTGTCCCACGTCCTGCCGCAAGCAAACTGAGCAGGTTTAATCGATGATCAGTGGCTACTATGACGGCTAGCATCACGTGCTATGTTCCAGTTCAGGGCCTTGCGACTTGCCTTGATACTCTATGTGCGCAGGCGTACGGATCGGGCCATAAGCATCTCGTGGGTCTTCAGGCACAGCGAATGACCTGGATCCTGTGGATGCTGATGCTGCCGATTGCGGTGGTGTGGTGGTTTTCGGAGCCGATACTGGCAGTCCTTGTTCCCGAAGGACAAACAGCCAGTCTTGCCGCGCTGTATCTGCGAATCCTGATCATAGGAATGCCTGGTGTCGCCGCCTTTGAGAGTGGTAAGCGGTTTGTGCAGTCGCAGGGTCTATTCAAAGCGACAACCTATACCTTGATGATTGGTGCTCCGCTAAGCTTCCTGCAAAATTGGCTGTTTGTCTTCAAATTTGGTTGGGGCTTTTCCGGGGCCGCTACGGCCATGGGTATAACTCAGAATTTGTTGCCACTTCTGCTTACCTGGTATGTGTGTTTTATCGACGGAGCTGAATGCTGGAAGGGTTTTAGCATGAAAGCCTTCACTAATTGGGGTAGGTTTGTCTTTTTCTGCTGACCAAAAATTATGCTAAATATCATTGGACAGGCCCCATGATGAGGTTGGCTTTCCCGGGAATGGTCATGATCGAGGCTCAATTCTCCGTCTTGGAGATTCTTACCATTGCAGCCGGGAGGTTCGGAACAGCGTCGCTCGCCTCGCAAAGTATTCTAGTGACTGTCACGTCTACTTCCTTCAACATACCCTTCCCACTGGCTATCGCAACCTCTACCCGTGTCGCGAACCTCATCGGCGCGCATTTGAGCGATGCTGCTCGAACGACCGCAAAGGTGGTATGTGGACACGTCTTGCCCATTCATGCGCACTCATCTTTGACACTATCCATATAGGCTACTGCTGCCGCATGCATCGTAGGTCTTTTTAATTTGACCATCTTTATCGCTCTGCGCGAGCAGCTTCCGAGGGTTTTTACAAACAATGAGGAGGTGATTGAGATTGTGTCTCAAGTCATTATTGTTTGTGCTGTCATGCAGATTTTCGATGCCATGGCGGCAGTGTCTCACGGGATTCTCCGCGGCATCGGACGACAGGCAATCGGAGGTATTGCGAATTTGGTTTCGTATTATTTGGTGGCATTGCCGATCTCATTATCGACTGCATTTGTCTTGGGCTGGAAGTTGAGCGGTCTTTGGGCTGGCCAAGCAATTGGCCTTGCCGTGTAAGTCTTCCGGCATCGATGTTTTTGACCCATTGTGCATTCTTGTTAATAATTTCATACACAGCGTGTCGGCATTAGAGCTCCTGTATTTGTACAAGGCAGACTGGGAGATTGCCGTGGCCCAAGCCGAGGCCAGAATGAATTCGGAGACTGTCGGGGTAGAAAGCAAAGTTCATCATGGGGAAAACCGAAATGGCTACTCAACAGTCTAAATTATTCTTCGTCACCGCGACGTCTAGTTCCTGCACACAAATGAGCTTTACACTTGGGGATGTCATTGGTGGAATTCTTCTGCGGCGCATCTGAGATTGCCGCATAAAATCCTCGTCTTATGCAGGAACTGAACAATGTGAATAAAGATAGCGTGCCGCGCTTTTTTGGCTTGGCGAGTTCACTGGGGTTGGGGGTGGCGATGCAGGGCGCAGATACGTACGCGCATCATTTTTCTCGATAAACTCATCATGATATCCAATATTAAGATCGTAGTCGCCATTGGCTAAAAAATTGTAGCTTCCTGCCTCCATCTTATGGTTGTAATGACATGAGTTGGGATGAAGCCACGAATGAGAGGCTTTATTGCCGAACAAGTCGGTCTCCAAGTCATGGCTTGGGAAAAGAGAGTTGCCGGAAAATTTAATATCTGACGGTTTTCGCATGCGTTAATTTTCCGTCCGTATTGGTCAATTGACAGCGTCTCGGCTTCGGGCGGTGTCGTTTTGGAATCCGGGTCTACGATCACGTAACTTCGGGACAATTGTTGTGACCAACAAACCCTAACATTGTGTTCGGGTAATGTCCTAGTCCAGTGCTAGAATCCTAATTTTATCTAATTTAGTTTTACTTTGGAAATATTCTTGGTCAAAATTTAGCTGCAAAGTTGTCGATTTCCAACAATTCTGTGTTAACGGACGCCCAACCCGGACTGTTCAATGACCATACCCTACAGCCATTTATTCTTTGGTACAATAGACTGGCTTTGATGCTTTGAAAAGAATATATTTGTTCACTTTAAGGTCACTGCATACCTTTGTTTTTCTCTTTTTATTACTCTAAGAATATCGAGGTTTTTTCTATAAACCTGACTAAACGCGCTTGGGGAGCGTTCATATTAGCCTGCGTCAATTATTCAATCCAGATGAACCAAGAATAAAACTTCATTATTTAAAGAACTGCTAGAATTATGACGTATGAGCATCACTAATTCCGCGGTGAGCTATAAGCCGAGGCCCTGCTAGCCTCTTAGAAAACATTAGGGGTAGTCACATAGAGCGTAGCTTCCCATGCAAAGAATTGATAAGTAAGTACAAAAGTGGATTTAATTTGTGTCATCGCAAAGGGAAACATTACCAGCCTATTCTGGAATCGCCCGCATGTTGAGCTTATACATCCATGAACCCCGAATGAGTTCAATCACACTTGTTGCCACAAGTTTCGTGCCTTCAATTGAAACCGTGGATTTCGTATCAATCTCGTCCCTCTCCATTTCCTCCAGCACAGCCTTCAACTCTCGATCGAAATTCAGGGGGCCCCCTAGATCCACCACACCGAATCGGCACGCCCGTTCCCGGGGCTTCATCTTAAGGAGAAGCCCACAAAAACGCGAAAGCTTTTTGAGTTCGAAAACAATCAGAGTCGAAACATTACTCGCTGACGCGACTGCCAAGTTCATCGTCATCGTACCGGTCAACAAGCTGTGGTGCCAAGCAGTCGATGGGTATGTTTTGTATGGCTCAATTTCATCCCGAGGACCATATTCGACCCAGCAAGCCGCCGCCGCACCTTCGAAGCTCGAATTTTTACTCCTATTTGCTAAATATACTTGCTTTGGCTTGAAGACGTTGTGTCTCATGGTGAACTGAATTGGTTTGCTGCGCGCTCGACTGTACACTTCTCCGCCAGTCGAGCTTTTCACGAGCTGGATGCCCACAACGGAAGCCACGTCTTTTTGCGCGAAGCATGATAAAACCCCAATCATTTCGCCAGGGTGGCCTTGAAGGTTTACCAGCGGAATGTCTATCCGTATGCCTCTGTTGGTAATTACGGGCGGTTCTCCGGCACTGGGGTGAGCGTCATACTTGGTGTCGCTCTTGAAGAATGAGGGGTGCGGGGCTAAAAATCCAACTTTGGAGACAGACTCTGGGATTGTCGACGAATCCCAAGCAAAAATTGAGTGATCATCATACTCTTTGATGATTTCCTCCTGCAGTCGAATGAAAGCTTTTTCGCCCTCGCCGTAAAGCATGTTAAGATTCAAGTCGAAAATACCAAGTAGACAATAGGCAATGTCTTCCAGCCTGGTAGTCTTTCTAGTAGCCGCCCACGACATGCGTTCAGCTACGCTAGCATTCGAAAATTCACCAGTCAGGATAGTCCTTTCATCAATTCCGGTTTGTTGGGAGATTCTCGACGCAAGTTGGCTCTTGTCGCCAATGCACCTCCACTGTTTATCAAAGAAGGTGACAGAAAGGGGTGCAATAAGTTCTTGCAAAGTCCATCCTCTTGTGAACCATCGGGACTTCTCGAAATTAGGACCGACAGGTCCCGTACTGTCATGGCTCACATCTTCAAGGAAAGCAAAGCAGCATTGAGAATGCTGATACCAGCGGGACATGGAGTTTATGGACTCTGACAACTCGGCACTGCTGGTCTTATCGATACAGCAGGTATCTACCCAGACATATTCCAGTGGCTGGGGCCAAAAGCTTTGAACCGTCTTACAGAAACTCACGATCTTGACCCAGCCAGGCTTCTGCTCAAGCTCACCGCGGTCTAGATTGAGATCCTGCAGCGTGACCTCCCCATTGCCCCACGTGTGCGATAGTATGGCATACGGAGGGATTTCGCCAAGAAAATACTCTAGTTTTAGAGTACGGATATTGAGGAGGCGCATGCTGCCAAGCTGGGACGTGCGGGTTGGTAATTGCTTAGCATCACTGAGTCAATTTCAAACACTAGGACATGAAGCCAAGTGTAAATGTCACGTGTTGCCAACACACCCATCTGCTGACAGCGGGTTTTCGGAATTTTTTCATTGCGACGGAGGTGTACACACAAGAGCCAAGAAAAAGGACGTCACAACAATATTTTCAAGCATGGATTGCATGGGTAAAAAAATAACTTCCCCTGCGGTCTTGGAAGAAAAGAAGCATTAACCATCATTTGCTTACCCACATGTAGGGTAGCGCGTATGGAGTCACTCTCGCCTTGGCGCCTTGGTCTTCAACCTTCCCCTGAATGATTGGCCCTCCGAGATCTGCTCCGGGTGCCCATCTTCATTTCCGTGTACACGTAAATGCTACTACTTCGTACTTGGGGCACGAATAGCAAACCTAGACCTACCTAGGATGACGCAACAACTACAGATCTAGCCTAGGTTTTTGCGTCCCGGCAATGGTTTCCGGTACCCTTTGTCTTGAGAGCATCGGATTTGAATATCCTCGAATAATAGTTCTTGATATAAGCCACACTGTGATGTCATGTACTCTATTAACCGGTGAGATACTTCAGCAATGCATTTCCTAGTACAACCTGCTACTCTCCAAATAGTCTGGTCGAGTTCGGTTTCGCAGTTTCGGTTTTGTCGGCTTTGAATGGGTGTCTTCTGGATGCAATCGGAAGAAAACCCAATCTCCTTTGTAAACTCTCACTCATGCATGATAGAAGAATGAGCACGGCCATGCCGTTAGCTCTCCCACCCATCAGGGCTGAACGGATGCTCCTTGCCGAGTAACTTTGGTTCAGCTGCGCGGGGAAGCACTTTAATGATACGGGTCTTGGTCTACCGCGCATCTGCTAGCTGCTTTGGGACATTGGAAATCAAGAAAGGAAAGCTGGACTTTGACGAATTAGAACTGGGTGCGAGATACACGGAGCAGTTCCGAGAACTTTCGGTCACGTATACGAGCTTCGGGTCCTTTAGCTTCGGTCTGCAGGTGTAGCCAAGATGCACACATGCACCGCGCAGATGGCCAGCGGATGACCGAATACGTATTTTGGCAACAAGCTCTCCGCCAAGACTTGGCAAATATACTGGCCCCAGATTAGGAGCCGTGAAGCCTCGCAGCGCCCCAGAAGCGGATGACGACGCAGCACGGGTCCCGGGCCCGCCAGTGAGACTCGGCGAGAGACATCCCAAGTCTGGCCGGGCCGGGTGACATCGAAACGGACGGCGCTAACTCTATCATCCCCCTTCCCTGGAGCTTGGGCCAGGCCAAGACCAGGCTATGAGCAGGCTTGAACCAGGGCCCAGCAGCCAATCGATCGTACCGGTGAGCGACGGCAGCAAATGACAGCAGCAAAGGGACTAATTCGCAGCAGGGATCAGGCGGATGCCCGACGTTGGTGTTTGAGAGAGGGGTCGATGCAGCGGGGGCCGCATTTTTTGCAACAAGAGAGTGGCGTTTCAAGGAGACCAGATGATGGGCGGCGAGATAAGCAATGCTCATCTGCCGCGCCCTCCACACATGAATTTGCATACAGTAATAGACTTGGCAAATAAATTTGGCAAACTAGGCGTGAAGGCGAGTAAGCATGGCTTGAGCCGCAGCGTCCCCCCCCAAAGAGTAAGCCGGCATCAGCGGAGCTTTTGGATCCGCGGGATAGGCGGATCACCAAGTGTACGCGTGTAAATGCCGAGCGAGGGTGGGTGAGATCCCCGAGGAGTCGGGGGCAGCGGGAGCCGACCTCGCCGAGCAGATGACTAGAATTTTCATTTCAGAGCCGGGCTCGGCGGGCTGAGTGAGGAAGGCGATTCATTTTCCTTGCTGTACTGCCACAATTGCAATCCGCTGCCCAGGCGCGCCGTTGCCTTGAAGCTTTTGGGGTCGACATTTCTTGGGTCGCATCGGAGGCTCCGTCGACTTAAGCTTGACCAGGCCGGGGCGCCACTAGGTAGTTCTTTTTTTTTTTTCCACTTTGCTTGTCGTCCGGTTTGATGAGGAGCATCCAGAAAGTGCGGCGCATGAGAGCACCGGCAGCGGCTTGGCCAGGCTAGCGCCCACGCTGGGCCCGGGGAAATAGGGCCCGCAGATGAAGATGGTCGGCCCCAAAGCTGTGTGTGTCTGTGTGTGTGAGCACCTACTTCAAAGGGACCAGCCGGTTCCTGAGTCCGGGTGAGGCGCGAGCGTGGGTGTGGGACAGGGACCGACGATGGCTTGAATCTCCACTGAGACATGACCTGTCTGACAGGGGTGTTGCTAGAAAGGCGGCCGTTATTCTGGTCGAGTCTCGAGTCGGTTAGGGACGTGTGACACACCGTTAGCGGCAAACGGGCGAACTGTTTTGTGCTAAGATTAGGTCATTTTTTCCCTTCTTCTTTTTGCTTATCCAGGCCTGGCGTCTCGACAGCGTGCCAGTGAAGGGGGAGTCAGCGCCCGTAACCAAACCGTGCGCGTCTCTACCGCGCGTCCAGGAGAAAAAAAAAAGAGAAAATGGGCGAGGGAAGGGGGAGCGGGAGCGGGAGCAGAGTGGCGCAGGACGCAAATGGAATCGCCAACAGAACATTTGGAATCTCGATTGACATCCCACAATGGCCCATCCCAGCTGGTGATGTGCGGAGACGGACATGGAGGGAGTCCAAGCCTTGTCCCTACCAAGTGCCCGGGTACTGGGGCCGTGGCGCAGGGCGCTGAGCGAGCGAGAGGTACGGATGAGTGAGATGATGTTGGAGCGCCCGCAGCCATCTTGTTCTAATATCACGACTCTTGGCGGAGGGCCGTCGTGCCCTCCGCCGCAGCCCGGGGGCAGCACGCTCCGTTTCCCAGCATCACGGAACCAGAGCTACGACAAGAGTTGATGGGCGTCTTGGCGCTCGCAGCTCCGCCTCAACGGTTCTGCCACATGCCGTCTTGGCCAAGCCGTCGTGACACGAGGCCAAGGCGAGCCAATTCTCATCTCTGATCCAAACCCAAAACCAGGATCCCTTGGGGTCCCCCGCATTGCACGACACTGTGCCCAAGCAACGGCTACACGCGTCCGTGCTTTGGGTTTTAGACCAGACACCCCCCCTGTGTACCCTCCCCCCTTGGTGTCTTGGTGTTCTTGGCGGCTGCTGCGAGGCGTCCCGGGTGGGCTGATGTCACTGCAGCCACGGCTTCAGCTTGTTTGGGCCCTCCAAGAGCCGTCCTGGAGGGCGACTCGCTCCAAACGGAGAGAAACAGAGGGTTGCAATGCTGAGATAGACTTCCAATTAAAGTGGGCAATCCCCGGTCTCAGAAGATGCTTACCGTTATACTTAAGGCCTCGCATCTTCGCCGCTTTTTGTTTCTGGAATTCGAACAGCATCAGCCATCTTTCCTTCGCATCGCATCATCTTGTCTAGATAATCATTCGTCCAGCTCTTATCCACATTCCTTCAGTCTCTTTTTATATAATTCAAAACCCATATACAACAACCCCTTATAGCAATGGCTCCCACCGCCCAGTTCCTCGTCGGTCTCCTCGCCGCTTTCGCGCCTACCACGCTCGCATCGTGTGCTTATGGAACACACCTGCACCCCAGAGCTGAGGAGATTACCGCCCCCAAGTTCAGCTACCATGGTCCTACTGTAAGTAATAGTAATAGTTCACATGCTTTTTTTCTCCCTTTTTTTTTTTTAGTGTCTCCGGCATATTTGGTGCTGGCCCGGCATTTCCTTATCTTGACCCATTCCCCTAATTCCCCATCATCGTGACCCATGGCAAATTTGTCGAAATTGACTCGCGACTAGGGTCCCGCTGCCTGGCACGCCATTGAAGCCGCCAACGGCTTCTGTGCTAACGGTACCAACCAATCCCCCATCAATGTCGCTACCGACACCTCCACCACCGTCGCCTCCTCTGAGCTGAGCTTCACTCTGGGCGAATGGGCCGACGGTGCCACCTTCGAGAACCTCGGATCCACCGTCGAGGTCATCGCTCCCTCCGGCAACCTCACTGTCAACGGTGTCGACTACTCCCTGGCTCAGTTCCACTTCCACCTCCCCAGCGAGCATCTCGACAATGGCAAGAGCTACGCCATGGAGGTCCACTTCGTCTGGCAGAGCGCCGCCGGCCAGCTCGCCGTCACCGGCGTCTACATTGACATTGCAGATGGCAAGTCCTCCTCCACCAAGGCAAATGGCAAGCGCAAGAGCAAGCAAGCCGCGAAAGGCAAGCAGGAAAAGAGGATTATTGATATCAACCTGGAAGACATCGAACTAACCGTCGACCTCACAGCCACCTCTGCTGCTTCCGAGCTGATTGAGTCCGTCCTGAGCACCGTCGACCAGATCCCCAACCTTGGCGACCACATCACCACCTGTGCTCTTGACATGACCGCCATCTCCGACCTCTTTGCTGCCGGCTCCTTCTCCTCGTAAGTTGAACCCCCACATAGATAACAAGCATCCCTCTTCGCGCATGATGCTAACACCCGTGCCCTTGCAGCTACGCCGGATCCCTGACCACCCCTCCCTGCAGCGAGGGCGTCAGCTGGTTCGTTTCCACCCAGAAGGCCAGCATCACCACCGCTACCTTCCTCAAGGCCCGCGACGTCATTGGCTTCAACGCCCGCTTCGCCCAGAACAACCCCGGCTCCGCCAACGTCCTCACCCTCTAAATGGTTTTAAACCACTGAGCAACTGAGACGTTTGAAATTCTAAACATCTATTTTCTACAATCTTGTAACAATAATGCATTAGGCGGGCGGGCGGCAGGGGGCGGTGACGACTTAGAGAGGGTGGCGTGTGTGGTGTGCGAATTTATTCTATTTTCCTAAAATGTATATATGTCTAGAGACCTGTTCACCTCGCTGGTGATCGTTATACATAGTGCGCCAAGAATTTCAGACCAAGCTTTTCTTAGACCTCTTTTCTTTGCTGGTGCCACGTTGGGAAGTCTTTGGCCGTGGAACCGTGCGAACACAGGCGAGCCCAGGAGAGTGTACCTCATATGCAGGAACCAATAGCCTATTGAACTCAATCTCTAATATGCACCCCTTCGCAGGCATAATGATTCCTCGCTGCGGGCTTGACATGTAGTCGATTTACTTTTTCTGTCTCAAACCTTAGTCGTATACCCCGGGCGCATGCGCACGCCTCCCGTTGCTCCATGTCTCGAACAAGTGTCCGACATACAGACAGGGATAGTTGCCAAGACAGCCAATTTCAGCAAAAAACATAGCCGATCCCGTCTTGACAGCTCCACCAGCCTTCCCAGCGCGTAGCACCGTTTATTCCCCGCCGTTTAACTCTCGGCTCCCATCTACAATTCAATTCCCCACAGCCTGCACTGCCTCCCCGTCCACGGTTACGGTTTACCTGAACTCTGTTGAGTGCAACGGGCACAACTCGCACAACTCAACACGTGGTGCCATTCGGTCTTCCCATTCGTTGCTTGCGGTGCGGCCTGCGTCACTGTGGACCGTTGGATTCGTCAAGACGAATAGGCGCCTTGGCTCAGAGCGCGACCTCCTTGGCAAACGGACCACCGTTGACACTGCCAAGACGAGGCAATTTGCATAACACATCCCCAACGACCGACGGATGCCTGTCTATCTGCAGGACATGATGCGTCACTCCACAGCATCATCATTCGAAATCCGCTCCCGCCGACGCGGATAAACGGCGCGTCTACTGCGTAACCAAACGGTGAATAATCCGTCCGTTGTTTTTTTCCCCGGGGATTTGTGGCAGGGATCCGGGGGCCATTACGGAGGCACCTCTCGCAGGCGCGTCTCATTTCCGTTAAAGCGAAAGTCAAACCCTCAGATCAACCCAAACCGTATCAGCGTCGTCGAATGACGATTCGTCGCACCCCTGTACGCGTGAAACTATGATTTTCATCTCGGGTTTTCGTGACTCGCAACTCGAACACGAATTGTGTCATCAACAAGCTTATCAGCGTCCCGGCGCTAGATAAGATGAAGTTTTATGATCAGTTTTAGTCGCGGGTTTTGATCAATATTCCAAAACTATCCCTTTTTATCGTACCTCGGGTCAATTTTCAAACGAAATTGTGGTCGGAGTCCGAGAATGCTCAGGGATGGCTGGCCAAAGCAAGTTCATACACACAAGCAGGGCAATCAAACGTGTGGAGCACTCGCTTTCAGACAATAGCAGGCTTTGTAAGCGGCGCATGGCGTGCTCCAAGCGATTGTGCTCTTGCGAAGTCATTGATTGATCTGCTGATATAGGCTTTTCACTCGCAGTGTGCACCCTCCCACCCGAGGCCATCTTCGGGTTGGCTCTGCCAGGCACATGCCCTTCTGAGACGCATGCGTCTTTTTCAAGTGCCTGTCTCAGTTAGACAGTTTCCAGAAAGCGACGAGAATCTTGGCTTGCGGGGTTCAATCTCGTTAGCAGACCGAAAAAGCAATACGAACCATTGTCCGCAAGTGGCAAGAGAATCCCGAGCAGCTGGGGGAGCCATCAGCCCACATGTTGACGCGCAGTCGATCATCCGTCATGTGCGTTATTGTGCAGTGTGGAGAGGCCGTCTTGGTGTTTGCATGAACCGGACCATTGGGGTGCAGGATATCCGAAAAGCACCGAATGTCCGGAGGACCGGCTCGGGCCCGGAATATCGGATGGAAGCAAATTCGCACGGGCACAAATGGGCGTGCTACGCTAGGGAGCAGCCGTAATGGTAAAAGTAGAATGGCCTGTCCTTGGATTTCCTTCTTCTCGAAGGAAATAGAGAAGGGGGCGTTTTTGGGGGGTAGGCGTCGTCATCGCCACCTCCAGAACCAAACAACCTTTCAAATTGCGTCGGGATCGCTGGGCTACCACCTCAGCCATACCACCCCAGCCATACCTCCTTAAACCTAAGCAGCAGCTTAATAATCGAGGAGACACGGTTCCATTCGACACCATTACACTCAGGTTTAAACATGGTTTTACAATACCCTGTTCAAAAAGGGCCGAAAGACCCATAGAGCGACAAATGTGCCACCCGTACCGCCCACTACATTAGGAACTCGCCCCTGGGTTTACCTAACTCTAACATCTCTGTTCTTTTTTATCGAGCTGGTATTTTACTTCTCTCACCTATAAAAGCCACCCCCTGAACCAAATTGTCAAACCTATCAGATCTTCCATCGCGACACTACTGTTATCTTTCTAGCACGCATACACTGTCGATTTCTCGAGACAAACCAAGCAAAACATATAGTGATTACATGAACATGCTTTTGTATTTTAATTTATCTACATTTTTGTTATGTTCCAATATTCTGCCTTCATCTCGCACGTGCATGCTCGTCCCCCCGAAAACAAGGACATCTGCTTGTTAGGATGGTAAGCATAATTCTACCACTGCCTAATATGATTGAACTCGATCTTATCAAGTAAGACTACGTTTAGAATGAGTCCAAGTAATATGATATCGAATTTCAAAATGACAAAATAGACTAATGGTTGATACTATACCTTGTGCGTCGACTCGACCATCATCAATATTCTATCGAGATATATAACAAACCCAAAGATTATTGGAGATGAGCTATATGAAATTATATACAATTGTTTCATGTAGGCTTACAAATGACTTCTACATGAAACATATCACAGAATCTAGGAGACAATTCTTTGTCCTCAACCTATGTTTCTTGTCAATTCCAGGGTCGGTTACTTTCAATTTCAGCAGTGGGATGCGGTTGGTTCGTTTTGTTCTCAGATTACATATTCTTTTATTAATTTTCTTCTATAGCATGTTCGAAATTATGTTATTTCTAAGAGGTTTCTCGACGTTTATAGAAACAAGTCGGATTCATATCCACTGTTCCATCCTTTTCAGTCCAACGTCACCCGTTCCCCAATCGCGAACCAAAAATTCCTTCGATCGTCGCGCTTTTATCGAATAGTAACCACTCAGATCGATTGTGTCGTCGAGTCAAGCGAGGAGGTGGCGTCCGCTGTGATACCGCCAAAGGACGTGGATCGGCCCTGCGCTGATTTCGTGCTGACAACTCGAAAACAGACAATTAACAAGAGTGGAGTTAATTCGTGCTAAGTAGCATCCGACTGTCGACTTTTCATCAACAACGCCCCTTTGCGCATTATGAAACCAGCAGCTGTACGGGTGGTCTGTTCACCATTGAATATTTGGCCTCGTGCTGTCAATCCTCGAGCATCTGAACTTTTCCTAGATGAGGCTCCCGCATCCATTGGCGCATCATGGACAAAGAAAAAGCTGCAAGAGATTACCACATTCATTGGCACATGAATGAGAAAGGCCAAATTCGCACTAGCTCTCAAGATAAATAAGCATCGAAGACAAAGAAAGAAGCAAACCACCTCGAGATGTTGCTTTGTCGGACCCAGGCTCACATGACCTGCAACTAGTTCGAACCAACAACCCTTTCTCCCTCCACTGGATTCGGCTCACAGAAAAAGGCCCCAACGAACTCCAAGTTTGAAGAGAGATTTTCTGTTTTTTTTTTTCAGGCCAGATCGATCGTACAGCATAATTCGGCGGTCAGCGCGACGTGGTTCCGAATTTACTGTTTGGTAGTTGGCCGAGTCCAGGATCCCTGTTTCCGACCACACGGCTGGCTTCCACAGCCCTCAAAGGAATTGAGACCTTGCTGACGGCCAAGGATCGCGAAATCAGCCTGTGGATATATTTTATCTAAGATCATGAACTTCAGCAACCCGGTACGTAACCCGTGGCATTCCTTGACAAATTGGATGCAATTGACTGGCGCTGGTGGGTCCGACATCAGGCATTTGTGTCCCTGCTGTTAATTGCTGATCCTGTTGGCCGCCATGGGTTTGTTGCTTGTTGTTAACTGATTTTCAGCATAAAAGCGATGCAATTTCATGATTTCCTTCTCGAGCGTCTTCAGTCGACCCAATCAGTCGCAGTCGTTGTCGTCGTTTACGGCATCGTTCTCGTTGCGTCATTCGCGTCAGTCGTCGGTTCTTTGTGTCGATCCCCTCGGCCAATGAACATTTGGAACCCCTCTCTTTTCAAAATCCAACTGAACCAATCGGTTCAAACTTGTCGTCATTGGGTACGGTATCGTCGTCGTTTTCGTCAAAGTTCCCTCAGCCCTATGCGTCAATCCACGCTGCTGTCGATCCCTCCACAAGCCTTTCTCCCTCCAGAACAAGGTCCTATCATTCGTTGAAAAAAGGTCCGAAACGTTTCAGTCCAAAAATAAAATGCACGTCTTCATTCAGGCGTCGGCTCCTTGGTTGGATGAGCACATCAAGTCCTTTATCCAAAGTCATGTGCCGGATGCCATCTTTGTTGACGAAGTGGACCAATTACCAAGGGACCCAGCCACCAGCACTTTCCAAATCTGCGATGGTTCAAACCTCAATCCCCATTTCGCTGTTCTCAATGCATCGGAAAAGTCGTTGATGAATGCGTATCCCAATAGCGATGCCCTAGCCAGGAAGGATTACCTTGGTCGAGTTGTCGAGTATTGGGCAGCCAAAAGACCAGTCAGTATCTTGAGAAAGCACGTCCCGCAGACGGTGCAGTTGTCTCTCGACTATAGCGAGTATGTGGACGACAGTCTGGCTTCGGCAGATGACCTCACACTATTATACTCGCTTGAGGAGAATGAGAGCAAGGATTCCTCTGAGCGTGAGTGGTGGATTTTGAAGCCCGCATTGATTGATTGCGCAGATGGAATCCGTATTTTTAGCACCATGGAAGAGCTGGCGAGTTGTCTCGAGCTTGCAGCCAATGTGGTCGACGATAGCGACCACGATATCGACGACAACGATCAAGACGGCTCTGATGATGATTGTTCGGTTTCGGGTTTCGCAGCCATTGGTCAGTCTTGTGGGCCAAAGGGGTTTGAAGTTGATGAAGACTCAGACTTGGGCTCAACCCCTGCTTCGGTCTCGGTCTCGGTGGATCAATCAAGCGAATCGGGACATACAACAGGCCCGACGTCGATTTCTGGGGAATACGATCAGAGTTGCGAAGGCTCAGGCAGCTGTGGGCCGACTTCATCAGATACTTTCCTCAGTTCTCTGGATATCCTCATGGCGGCAACTGCTAAAATCAGCGTTAATGATTCCTCGGCTGAGACTCGGTGCGAGGGCGTGTCGCGGCTCGAGGTGGACGAGAACGGGCGCATCATGTCGGCGCGCATTCGCGAGTTTGTAGCGCAGAGATATATCATCTCCGTCCCTCCTGTCGGGAATAAGAAGTGGCATGTCCGAGCCTATGTTTTATCAATGGGCCGACTTAAGGTTTACGTTTTCAGGGAGCTCTTCGCCCTCCTGGCCGTGGAGGATTATGCCCCGCCATGGGAGAATCCCAGTCTGAGGTCCTCCCTAACCAACACCTCGCTTCAGGACGAAGACGAGTTTGTGGCCAACGATTCGATGAGGGCCCTGGATGACCTCCCGGATGGCCTGCTGCCTGGGGACTGGAAAACCCGCGTATTTGACCAAATCTGTACCATTTCCGCGGAAGTATTCCAGGCCGCTGCCCACACAATGGCTGACAAGTTTACTCCACTGGATAAATGTTTTGAGTTGTATGCCCTGGACTTTCTCGTCGACACAGCCGGGACCGCGTGGCTTTTGGAAGTTAATGAGACGCCGGCGTTTTACGAGTACGGCTATGCTGGTGAGCTGGCGTTGCGATTGATGGAATCCCTGGTTTGCGTTGCTCTGGAACCCATCGGCAAGGCCCAGAATGTTCATGAGCCTCACGCAAAGGCCAGAGAGCGCATGGTGCAGGTGCTTGATGAAACAGAGAAGCTTGGGAAGAGCAACATTACCGAGATTCTACCCGAGAAATGATGGTGCCATGGTGAAAGTTAAGGGGGCCCCGAGAGGCGGAGCGTGGCGTACATCACGGAAATAACGAAGTTGTTCAGTCAATTAGGCAGACAAATAGAAGAAACACGGAATCGATTTCCAGAAAAAGCGGAAAAGGTTTCCAGATACGAAAAACAGAGTTAGCCCTTCCATGTAGCTGTAGGGTAACTCTGTAACTAAAAGAAATGACAGACCTCAATACCAACTACGTGAGCAGATATCCGCAGTTCAATCTCAAAAGGGCAAATAAAATGAGATTTTCATGCGAGATAGCCTCATTAATGTCAATTCATCGCTTAGAGTCTATGTAATGTTGCACATCGTGGTTGCATTGTGGGATTCAAGGTTAAATCAATACGACCAATTGCCTCCAGTATTGTCCCAAAAGGGAAATAGGTCGTATGCGAGATTACACCAAGTTGAAGATGTCGTAGCCAATGACGCAAGTTTTAGCTTCACGTGAAGATAAAGCCTTATCGGGCACCTGATGGTCCACGTGATGTCACACTCCTGGCGGATCAGCCCCAAACCTGCCAAGGCGCCACCCCATGGACAACAAGAAAATGAGCTCAGATGTTGGTTGATCAGCAAATGTCGAGGCGAGGGCGGAGATGGCGGTAAGCGGAGGGAGGCCAACACGCCAAGATTTCAGGTTGCCCAGGACAGCCCAGCCCCCACGGACAATGTGAAGCACGCTCCGGATTCGCCGACGCTTCTGCTCATGTTCCTTGCTTTCCGCTGATGACGCGCACAACCACCACGACCACCGCCATCTCTCGGTTACTTAAGGTAACACTTAAGCATATTGCCCGGCGACACACCAAAGACGAACAACCGAACCTGTCACAGGGGCCTCCGGGAGGGCCAGTGGTCGTCGCAAGCCCTAAAGGGGGGTAGGAGACGGGACCACGGGGCCTTTCGGGGCAGGGCGCGCAGGGGACCGCCATTAAAGTTGGCTTTAGCGCCGTCCCCTGGCCCGTACACTAAGTTTAATGACTGGAAAGCAGCAGTCAAGCTGGCAAAGGGCCAGCCAGCAGCACCCTTGTCCGTGTTTTCTTGGCGGTGTTTCCGACAGACACCCCTGAGTTTGGTTGGTGATTGAGCCAGCTTTGTTCGACGGATTCGCTTGCACCCCTGCCACGT